>WNWK01000970.1:185000-347084 GCA_009830355.1 Cherax destructor
CGACTCATGGCTCTTCCTGATTGAGTTCTGGTGTCGGGATAATCTGATTTCCAGAGGTTTTCCTGTCTGACCAATATATGAGAGCAGGCACCGAGTGCACAAGACCTTGTGAACACCACCCACGTTATTAGGCGGTGTGTTTTTAATCAGTCTCTGTTTCACTGTCTCAGTGTTTTTGAAAGTAAGGTGTATTTGAACTTTCTTAATGCTTCACGCACGCATACCAAATTTTCATTATATGGTAAGACCAGCAGGCGTTTCCAATGGTTCAGTCGTGTAGAAAATCTTCCTGGCTGACAGAAGGGCCTTCTCGCGAAAATCTCTGGGGTATTTAAGTTTTGTGGCTGTTAAATATCTTGTTGATTTCATCTTCTAAATGCTCAAGACTGAAGATACGCAAAACTCTCAGGAACATTGTAAGGAAAATACTCTTTTTAACCCTAGATTCATGACTGGAATAATAACGAATGTATGACGACACATTGGTTGTCTTCCTGTAAACTGTAAATTTGAATCTTCTGTTGACTCTACAGATTAAAACATCTAGGTAGGGTAGAGTGTTATCTATTTCATGCTCTACTGTGAACATAATTGAAGGTACCAGACCATTGAGTCTAGGTAGGAACTCATCAATGTTGTGATCTCTAGACCAAAGGCAAAAAACATCAACTACGTATCTGAACCACGTAGCTTTATTTGGCAGAATATCTTTAAGAAGTCTAGTCTAATAGAATTCCATATACAAGTTGCTGAATAAGGGGCTAAGGGGATTTCCCATGACCATGCCTTGTTTTTGAGCATAGTACTTGACTTCAAACACAAACTTCGAATCAGTAACACAAAGTTTAATCAGTTCAATAATTATATTCGTGGGGTATGGCATGAAGTTTTCTAGTTCCTCTTTAAGGTACCTAAGCAAGTCAGGGACAGGGACCCTGGTAAACAAAGCTGTGACATCAAAACTCACAAGGGTAACGTCGTGTGAAACATTTAATTTCAGGAGTCTTTCAGTAAGGTGAACATTATTTTTAATATGCGCATTCGAGATCCTACCAAAAATGGGAGTTAGAAGTTTAATCAACCATTTAGAAAGGTTATATGCTGCAGAGCCAACTGAACTTATAACAGTTTATGAGTCTTGATTAGTCCATAAAGATATGGTAGAGCTGCCGACCTAGTTCATAATTTCCTTTCAATAACGTTTTAAGACGTTTATTGAAATGACTGTTGACCTGGTCAGTGGGATTCCTAACGAGCGGTTTGTACGTTTCAATATCACTCAATAAATGGTTCATTTTACCTAAGTATTCAGTTTTATCTAAAATAACAATTAAATTAGATTTATCCCCTCTCGAGAGATGCAGTGACTGATCGTTACTGAACTCCTTGTATGGTTTATAGAATCTTAATGGGTAGTTGGGAACCACCAGACGGAATAAAGTCCCATGTACCATCCCTTGAAACATGATAGGAAACATGATAGGAATGCCCATCTGGCAAAGTTTACATTTCGTTAGGTTTCCTGCCAAGCCGGAGCCGGGCAGGAAAGGCATTCAAGAGTTCTTATTTTGTTGGATGCACCATAGACATGTGGCTCTTACGGCATGATAGAATAATTATAGATGGATTGACTAGTGTCACTCTCCCTCAAACTTTCAATAAAATTCAGTTGAAGTTCTTTTCGTATTACTGTTCTTGAACTGTTAACCGACAAGTCAAGATCGTAATCTACTACTTCTCTGAAGGCATATAACTTGTCCAGTTCATCAGTTCTATCATGAATCTGAAGACCAATGTGTGATGGAATCAACAGGTGTACTCCGACTCCACCATCCACAATCCTATCATACCCGTGTATGGCTTCTGACACAAGTATGCCAAAATTTATACTTAATAGGTTGAGAGCATCAACCTTAGATACATGGACACATTTGAGTAAAAGGAGTATGGCAAACAGTTCTTTTTAAAGGGTAGAGACCCAGTTATTGATGTGTTTTCAAATTTCTTTAGGAGAGCGATCACTCTTAATGACAACAGCAGCACTACCAGCCACACCCGCTGAAACCATTGTTAAAGGGTTCCCAAAAATACCAGTGAGTGTACCTCGACCATGACAGAACACAAAAAGGGAACAACTGAGAGAAAGAGTGAGTATGCGCCAGAGGCAGGAAAGGTCAGGTACCGGCACACAGGGGAGCACAGCCTCAAAGGGAGCAGCAAACACAACCGCACACAGATCCACCAACAGCATTCCCTCAATCCCTACCACCCCACACCAACCAAACACAATAACAAGAGCCAAACTACAATCTGCACCCACAATCCCACACCCCCAGCACTAATCCTGCCACACCAGCAGACTACCATAATATCCAGACCTGCCTATCACACCCACAGCCAGTACCAACCACTCCCCACCCCCCAATTCCCCCAGAATACAGTTCTAGAAAGGAAGCTGAAGGTATGGTACACCAATGCAGATGGAATTACAAATAAGAGTGAGTAGTGGCAAAAAAGAATGACTGAGGTATCCCCGGACATCATAACAATCACAGAGGCAAAGCTCATGGAAGTGATAAGAATATGATCTTCCCATCTGGTTATCAGATCCTGAGGAAAGACAGGCGGAGCAGAGGGGGATGAGGAGTTGCACTGCTCATCAAAAACCAATGAAGTTTGGAGGAGATGGGAAGACTAGTCAGAGGGGTAGTGGATGACTACATAGTAAGAACACTTCATACTGGGTGCCTAAAAGTGATGATAGCAGTGATGTACAACTCGCCACCAAACAGCAGGAGGCCAAAACAGGAATACAATGAGAGCAACAAAGTAATGGTGGACACACTAGCTGAGATTGTCAGAAGGGCCCACGTGAGCAGGGCAAAACTACTCCTCACAGGGGATTTTAAACATAAGGAGACTGACTGGGAAAATCTGGAGCCAAATGAAGGACCAGAAATGTAGAGAGCTAAGATTCTAGAGGCAGTACTGGAAAACTTCACGTACCAACATGTTAAGAACACAACCATAGAGAGAGAGAGAGAGAGAGAGAGAGAGAGAGAGAGAGAGAGAGAGAGAGAGAGAGAGAGAGAGAGAGGAGACGATGAACCAGCAAGGCTAGACCTTGTATTCACCTTGTGCAGTTCAGACATAGGGGATATCACACAAGAAAGGCCCCTTGGAACTAGTGATCATGTGGTCTTGAGTTTCGAATACACAGTAGAATTAACAAAAAGGGGACTACACAAGTATGAGGCAATTCCTACATGAGTTGCAGTGGATAACCGAGTTAGAGTGAAAATCAATAAAGGAATTGATGGAATACGTGACCATAAATTGCAGGGAGGCAGTGGAGAAGTTCGTACCAAGGGGCAACAGTAACAATGGGAAGACCAGAGTGAGCACATGGTTTACCAGGTGTGGAGAGTAAAAAGCCTAGCGTGTTAGAGTCAAGAAAAAGTATAGAAGGTAAATGACCCAGGAAAACAGGGAGTTGAGCTGCAGAGCCAGAAATGAACATGCATGGATAAGGAGAGAAGCCCAGAGTCAATAAGAGAATGGCATAGCATCAAAAGCCAAATATGACCCAAAGTTGTTATACAGCCACATCAGGAGGAAAACAACACTCAAGGATCAGGTAATAAGGGTGAGGAAGGAAGGAGGGGAGCTCACAGGGAACGACCAGGAAGTATGTGAAAAGCTCAGCTCAATATTCAGGGAGATATTCACAGTGAAAGCAGAAAGGCTTCCAGCAAACTGAGGTGGTAGGGTGCACCACCAAGTCCTGGATACACTGCACACAACCGAGGAGGAGGTTAAGAAACTGCTAGGGTAAGTAGATACCTTGAAGGCGGTGGGCCAGGATAATATATCTCATTGAATCCTGAGAGATGGAACAGATGCACTAACAACAATCTTCAATAAATCTATCGAAACAGTTCAACTGCCTGAGTTATGGAAGACCACAAATGTAGTCCCGACTTTTAAGAAAGGAGACAGACAGGCTGCACTAACTTACAGACCAGTGTCGCTGCAAGCCTGCTCCGACAAATAGCTCCTGGAGTTTAACCACAGCAAGTGCAAAGCTAAGAAACTAGGAAAAGAACAAAGAAGACCACAGAGGGAGTACAGGCTAAGAGGCCAGAGACTGCAAAATTCACTCAACCAAAAAAATCCCGGGATGAGCATCATACCGACCACATCTTCTGGGGCGCACATCAACCAAATAACTGTTTCAGCATATGGGTGCCTGACAAACCTAAGAATGGTGTTTTGACATCTAAGTAAAGAGTCATTCACGACTCTGTACACCGTGTACATCAGACCCATAATGGAGTATGCAGTACCAGTATGAAACCATCACCAGGTCAAACACGTCAAGAAATTAGAGAAAATGAAAAGGTTTGCAACACGACTAGTTTCCAGAGTTGAGGGGCTTGTCCTACGAGGAGAGGTTAAGGGAACTCAACCTGACAACCCTGAAAGACAGTAGAGACAGGGGGTGGGGACATGATAACAACATTTAAAATATTGAGAGGAACTGACATGGTGGATTGGGACAAAATGTTTCACAGATGTGACACAGAATCAAGGGGTCACAACTGGAAGTTGAATACTCAGATGAGCCAAAGGGATGTTAGGAATTATTTCTTCAGTCATAAAGTTATCAGGAAGTGGAACAATCTGGAGAGTGATGTAGTTGAGGCAGGATCCATACATAGCTTTAAGATGAGGTATGATGAAGCTCATTGAGCAGAGAGCGAATGGACCTAGAAGTGACCAATGAAGAGGTGGGAGCTTGAATAGACCCTTGCAACCACAATTAGGTGAGTGCACTCACACACACAGCTTTCTCTGAAAATGGAGAAGAGGATGGATGCAGAGAAGAAGAAATAGGAGTCACATGCTGAAGCTGCAGAGGCCAGGATAAGGGCCCTAGAATATGAGGTAAATATGCTGAAGCAAATTACAGGCATCTGAAGCAGGTACATCCCTATTAAACGAAGATCCTAATGGAGAGTAAGGAGACAAGACTTATGCTAAAGCCCTATCATTCCACCAAGCAAGACCGAGGAATGTAGGTGGAGAGCTGTTAGGAGCAGGCATAGCAGTAAATGACCATCCCACCTAGTGTTACAGGAAAAAAAAGGGAGACAATAGGTATGTTCAAATGAGACCCAGAGACACAGAGGGAAAGGCAATGGGAGGAGGAGAGGGAGAAGTAAGTGTTTATTCATGGGCTTCAGGAGAGCACATTGAGGATACATAAGGAAAGACAGCACAAAGAAAAACAGGAGATTGGAAACATCATCAAAGAAATAGGTAACTATGACTTGATGGGGAAAATCAGCTGGTCAAACTGATTTTCAATGTAGAAATGGTGCAGAACAGGGTCCTGAAAGAGAAACCATGGCTGAAGGAATCAATTAACATACAAGAGGGTGTTCCTAGACTGCAATAGAACAAGAACAAAACGACAGCAGCTGAAAGAGAAGCAACAGAAATGAAAGGGTCTAGGAAGAAAGACAAGTACAGAGTCAGCAAAGGACAACCAGAGCCGGGCAGAGGAATAAGTGCAAGTACACACAGAACCTCCATCAGAACCCTACACCCAAACATTCTATCCCAACACAAACCACAATCCAAACTTACAGCCCCCACCTCACAACATGCTGTAGAATCCCACAGCACACTGCTAAGTTCCCCACCCCCACAGACCCCCAAGAAAACAGTGTTGGAGAGGAAGCTGAAGGTATAGTACACCAACGCTGATGGAATAACGAATAAGTGAGAAGGAATGGCATGAGAGAATCAAAGAGGCTTCACCAGACATCATAGCTCTCACCGAAACCAAGCTCACAGGAATGATAATAGGTGCCATCTTTCCAAAAGGATATCAGATCTAGAGGAAAGACAGAGGGGGTGGAGGAATGGAACTGCTCAACAAAAAACAATGGGATTTTGACGAGCTAGAGAGAGAAGTGATGTATAACCCACAACAGAACAGAAGGAGGCCAAGACAGGAATATGATGACTCACGAAATTGTACTGACACGATTGCAAACAAACCATACCACGGGTAGGGTTCGAACCCGCGGTCAGAGAGTCTCAAAACTCCAGACCGTCCAGAGTAACAGAGCGATGGTTGACACACTGGCTGAAGTGGCCGGAAGAGCTCATGTGAGCAAGACATAGCTATTGATTATTGGTGACTTCAATCACAAAGAAATTGTCTGCGAGAACCTGGAACCACATGAAAAACCTCATGTACCAACACGTAAGGGAGAGAGGAGAGGACGAACCAGCAAGACTGGACCTAGTATTCACCTTGAGTAGTGCAGATATTGAGGATATCACATTTGAAAGACCCCTCAGGGCCAGTGACCACGTGGTTCTGAGCTTCGAATACATAGTAGAGTTACAAGTGGAGAGAGAAGCAGGAAGGGCAGGACGAATGAAGCCAAACTACAAGAGAGGGGACTTCACAGGCATGAAGAATTTCCTGCACGTGTTTCAGTGGGACAGAGCACTGGCAGGGAAGTTAGTAAATGAGATCATGGAATATGTAACAACAATATGCAAGGAAGCTGAGGAGAGTTTTGAACCCAAGAGTAACAGAAATAACGAGAAAGCTGAGATGAGCCCTTGGTTCACTCAAAGGCGTAAAGAGGCAAAAAACCAAGTGTGCTAGAGAATGGAAGAACTATAGAAGGCAAAATACCCAGGAGAATATGGAGAGCATGCGTATAGCCAGAAATGAATATGCACAAGTAAGAGGCCCACCGACAATACGAAAATGACATAGCAGCAAAAGCCTAATCTGATCTGAAGCTGTTGAACAGCCAGGTAATCAGGCTGAGTAAGGAAAAACGGGAGATCACAAGAAACGACCGAGATGCATGAGAAGAGCTCAACATTAGATTAAAAAAAAATTCACAGAGAAGGCAGAAGGGACTCCAGAAAGATGGAGAGGTGGGGCACACCATCAAGTGTTGGACGCAATGCACACAACCGAGGAAGAAGTGAAGAGGCTGTTAAGCTAGCTAGATACCTCAAAGGGGATGGGGCCGGATAACATCTCTCCATGGATCCTGAGAGAGGGAGTAGAGGTGCCATGTGTGCCACTAACAACAATCTTCAGAACATCTGTCGAATCAGAGCGACTACCTGAGGTATGGAAGACAACAAATGTAGTTCCAATTTTTAAAATTAGAGACAGACACGAAGCATTAAACTACACACCATTGTCACTGGCATGTATAGTATACAAAGTCATGGATAAGATTATCAGAAGAGTGTTGCAGCACCTTGAGAGGAATGAGCTTATCACCGACAACCAGCACGGTTTCAGGAATGAGAAATCTTATGTCACAAACCTACTGGAGTTCTATGACAGAGTGACAGCAGTAAGACAAGAGATAAATAGGTGGGAAGTTCGCAATTTTTTGGGCTGTAAGAAGGCTTTTGACAGTTCCACATAGGCAGGTATAACAGGGAAGGTGCTGTAATGGATCAGCGAGTCATTCTACGTGACGAATCGTGATAGTGGGTGCCTGTGACGAGCGGGGTTCCACAGGGGTCCGTCCTAGGACCTGTGCTGTTTCTGGTATAAGTGAACGACATGACACAAGGAATAGACTCAGAAGTGCCCCTGTTTGCAGATGATGTGAAGTTGATAAGAAGAATTCAATCGGACGAGGACCAGGCGGAACTACAAAGGATCTGGACAGGCTGCAGGCCTGGTCCAGAAACTGGCTCCTGGACTTCAACCCCACCAAGTGCAAAGTCATGAAGATTGAGGAAGGGCAAAGAAGACTACAGATAGAGTACAGTCTAGGGGGACCAGAGACTATAAACCTCACTCAAGGAAAAGGATCTTGGGATGGGTATAACACTGGACACATTTCCTGAGGCGCACATTAACCACATAATTGTTTCAGCATATGGGCGCCTAGCAAACCTAAGAGTAGCATTCCGACATCTCAATAAGGAATCGTTCAGAACCTTGAATACCGTGTATATCAGGCCTGTATTGGAGTATGCAGCACCACTTTCTAACCCACACCTAGCAAGCACGTAAGGAAATTAGAGAAATTGGAAAGGTTTGCAACAAGACTAGTCTCGGAGCTAAGGGGCATGTCCTACGAGGAGAGGTTAAGGGAAATCGACCTGACAACACTGGAGGACAGGAGAGATAAGAGGGATATCATAATGGACAGAGATAGGATGTTCCAGAGATGGGACAAAGCAACAAGGGTTCTAAATTGGAAGTTGAAGACTCAGGTGAATCGCAGGGATGTTAGGAAGTGTTTCTTCAGTCACCGAGTTGTCAGAAAGTGGAATTGTCTGGGAAGTGATGTAATGGAGGCAGGATCCATATATAGCTTTAATAAGAAGTATGATATAGCTCATGGTGCTGTAAGAGTGACCAAGTAGCGACCGGTGAAGAGGCAGAGCCAGGAGCTATGAATCGACCTCTGCTACCTCAACTAGGTGAGTACACACACACACATACACGAGTACAACTAGGTGAGTACACACACACACACACACAAGAGCACGTGTGATAAATAAAAACACTCTTTTATATTTGATGTCTGTTGGTGTAGCTCCAGTTATAGTCACAGTTCTGTTCGTGGCATTTTATGCAACTTGTCAGTGTTCACTAGTAATTGTAACATTTTTATGAAGAGGAATACTTTCGCTTGACTTTGTGTGTTCTCCTACAAAAATGGATATTGAATATAAAATGGAATACTGGTATTATTTCTTCTCTGTTTTCACCTGTTTGTGATTGCAGGAGTCGAGTCATAGTTCCTGGCCCCGCAATTTCGCTGATTGCTACGAGGTCCACTCTCTCCCTGCTTTATGAGCTTTTTCGTACCTCTTCTTAAGGCTATGTATATATGATGTTTACACTATATCACTCTCCACATTGCCCTACTTCCTGATAACTCTATGAATGAAGAACTGCTTCCTAACATCCCTGTGACTCATCTGAGTTTTCAGCGACCCCTTGTTGTTGTGTCCCATCTCTGAAACATTTTGTCCCTGTCCAACTTGTCAATTCCTCTCGGTATTTTATGTGTTCATATCCTCCGTATCCCTCCTGTTCTCCAGTGTTGTCAGGTTTATTTCCCTTTACCTCTCCTCATTGGACATACCCCTTAGCTCCGGAACTTTTCTTGTCGCATACCTTTAACATTTTCTCTAATTTCTTGACGTGATTGACGAGGTATGGGTTCCATACCAGTGCTGGGTACACGGTGTATAGTGTCTTGAATTACTACTTGCTTAGGTGTCGAAACGCCACCATATGCGGCAACAGTTATTTTGTTCATGTGCATCTTAGAGGAAATATAATCACATAAGCAGTATAATGTTATCCTTTATTGACAACGTTTCGCCCACGCAGTGGGCTTTATCGAGTCACAGACAGATGTACCTGGAAAATGAGTAACATGAATATATATAGGGTATAGTCAGGTGGAGAATGCTGGTCAGGTGGAGAAAGCTGCATGTGACAGTCTTAAAAGTAGTGTGATAGTTAAAAACTTTGTGTGACTTAAAGGACCTGCAGTGTTCCATTCTTGAGTTCTAAGTGGGATAGCGTTGAAGAAGTTTCTTGGCAATAGGTTCAGCTATGTTGTAGAAGCCGTTGTTCTGGTTGAATTTGTTGGATACACAGATAAGTGATGATTCCAGGATTCTTCGGTATTGCGTGTTGTCTTCTCTGGCGATGAGTCTTGCGTTTCTGTAGTTGATTAAATGGTTGTGTAAATTTCGGTGTTGAACACAGGCATTTCTTGAGTCGTCAGATCTGTCGTCAGATCTGACATTTCGACACGTGGAGTGGTGGAGCACCATTTAGGTGCTCCACCACTCTTCTAATTATCTTCTCTATAACTTAACATACTCTACATATCAGTGACACTGCTCTGTAGTTTAATGCTGCCTGTCTGTTTTCTTAATAATTGAGACTAAATTTGCAGTCTTCTACACCTCAGGTAGTTGCCCTGTTACAAAAGATGTGTTGAAGATTGTTGTTAGTGATGGCACACACTGTCTTTAAGCCCACTCTCAGGACTCATCGAGAGATGTTGTTTGGGCCCAACGCCTTCGATATATCTAGTTCACTTAGCAGCCTCTTCACCTCCTCCTCAGTTGTGTGTAGAGTATCTGGCATTTCTGGGTGTACAATACCATCCCGAGTTGCTGAAAGCCTGTCTATCTACACTGAAAATACCTCCCTAAATCTCGTATTCATCTCTTCACATACTTCCTGGTCATTACTTGTGAGCTTCCCTCCGTTCTTCCTCAACCTGATTAATTGGTCCTTGACTGTTGTTTTTCTCCAGATGTGGCTGTACAACAGTTATTGGTCAGATTTGGATTTCAATGCTATGTGTGTGTGTGGGTGTGTGTACTCTAGTTGTTATTGCAGTCGTTGAGTCATAGCTCCTGGCCCAGTCTTTTCGCTGGTCGCTACTAGGTCCACTCTCTCTCTGATCCATGAGATTTATCGAACCTCTTCTGAAAGCTGTACTGATCCTGCCTCCACTACGTCACTCTCCAGATTGTTCCACTTCCTGACAACTCTGTGGCTGAAAAATACTTCCTAACATTCCTGTGACTCATCTGAGATTTCAACTTGCATTGTGACCAATTGTTGTTGTGTCCCATCTCTGAAACATTCTGGCACTATCCACCATGTCAATTCCTCTCAGTATTTTATATGTCGTTATCATGTCCCCTCAATCCCTTCTCTCCTCCAGTGTCATCAGGTTGATTTCCCTTAACCACTCTTTGTAGAGCATTTCCCTTAGCTCTTTGACTAGTCTTGTGGCAAACCTTTGTCTTTTCTCTAATTTCTTGTAATGTTTGACCAAGTGTGGTGCTCCGTACTCTAATTTGGGCCTGACATACACAGTGTACAGTGTCTTGAATGACTCCTTACTTAGATGTCGAAACGCTATTCTTAGGTTTGCCAGGCACCCATATGCTGCAGTAGTTATTTCGTTAATGTGCGCCTCAGGAGATATGTTCGATATGATGCTCACCTTAAAATCCATTTTTTTTTTGAGTGAATTTTGCAGCCTTTGACCTCCTCCGTCTGCGGTATTCTTTGTCCTTACCCAAAATTCATGGCTTTACACTTGCTGGGGTTACACTCTGGCAGCCATTTGTCGGAGCAGGCTTGCAGCTTCTCCAGATCTCCTCGTAAGCTTACCTCTGTGTGTTTGTGTGTGTGTACTCACCTAGTTGTGGTTGCAGGGGTCGAGTCATAGCTCCTGGCCCCGCCTCTTCACTGGCTGCTACTGGGTCACTCTCCCTGCGCCATGAGCTTTATCATACCTCTTCTTAAAACTATGTATGGAGCCTGCCTCCACTACGTCACTTCCTAAACTATTCCACTTCCTAACATCTCTGTGATTCATCTGAGTCTTCAACTTCCAACTGTGTCCCCTTGTTGCTGTGTCCCATCTCTGGAACATTCTGCCTCTGTCCACTTTGTCAATTCCTCTCAGTATCTTATATGTTGTTATCATGTCCCCCATATCTCTCCTGTCCTCCAGTTCGTCATGTCGATTTCCCTTAACCTCTCCTCGTAGAACATACCCCTTAGCTCCGGGACTAGTCTTGTTGCAAACCTTTGCACTTTCTCGAGCTTCTTCACGTGCTTGGCTAGGTGTAGGTTCCAAACTGGTGCTGCATACTCCAGTATGGGCCTAACGTACACAGTGTACAAGGTCCTGAACGATTCTTTATTAAGATGTCGGAATGCTGTTCTTAGGTTTTCTAGGCGCCCATATGCTGCAGCAGTTATTTGGTTGATGTGTGCCTCAGGAGATGTACCTGGTGTTATACTCACCCCAAGGTCTTTTTCCTTGATTAAGGTTTCCAATCTCTGGCCCCCTAAGCTGTACTCCGTCTGCGGTCTTCTTTGCCCTTCCCCAATCTTCATGACTTTGCACTTGGTGGGGTTGAACTCCAGGAGCCAATTGCTGGACCAGGCTTGCAGCCTGTCCAGATCCCTTTGTAGTTCTGCCTGGTCCTCGTCCAACTGAATTCTTCTCATCAACTTCACATCATCTGCAAACAGGGACACTTCGGAGTCTATTCCTTCCGTCATGTCGTTCACAAATACCAGAAACAGCACTGGTCCCAGGACTGACCCCTGTGGAACCCCGCTCGTCACCAGCGCCCACTCTGACACCTCACCACGTACCATGACTCGCTGCTGTCTTCCTGACAGGTATTCCCTGATCCATTGTAGTGCCTTCCCTGTTACCCCTGCCTGGTCCTCCAACTTTTGCACTAATCTCTTGTGTGGAACTGTGTCAAACGCCTTCTTACAGTCCAAGAATATGCAATCTACCCACCCCTCTCTCTCTTGTCTTATTGCTGTCACCCTGTCGTAGAACTCCAGTAGGTTTGTGACACAGGATTTCCCGTCCCTAAAACCGTGTTGGCCGTCGTTGATAAGCTCATTCCTTTATAGGTGCTCCACCACTCTTCTCCTGACTATCTTCTCCATGACCTTGCATGCTATACATGTCAGTGACACTGGTCTGTAGTTTAGTGCTACGTTCCTGTCTCCTTTTTTAAAAATTGGAACTACATTTGCTGTCTTCCATACCTCAGGTAGTTGTCCTGTTTCGATAGATGTGTTGAAGATCATTGTTAGGGGTACACATAGCTCCTCTGCTCCCTCTCTCAGGACCCATGGAGAGTTGTTATCTGGCCCCATCGCCTTTGAGGTATCTAGCTCGCTTAGTAGCCTCTTCACTTCCTCCTCAGTTGTGTGTATTGTGTCCAGTGTGTGTGTGTGTGTGTGTGTACTCACCTAATTGTGGTTGCAGGGGTCGAGACTCAGTTCCTCGCCCCGCCTCTTCGCTGTCCACTACTGGGTCTCTGCTCTCCCTGCTCCATGAGCTTTATCATACCTTATCTTAAAACTATGTATGGTTCCCGCCTCTACTATATCGTTCACTAGACTATTCCACTTCCTGACTACTCTATGGCTGAAGAAATGCTTCCTAACATCCCTTTGACTCATCTGAGTCTACAGCTTCCAGTTGTGCCCCCTTGTTTCTGTGTTCCCTCTCTGGAACATCCTGTCACTATCTACCTTGTCGATTCCCCGCAGTATTTTGTATGTCGTTATCATGTCTCCTCTAACCCTTCTATCCTCTAGTGTTGTTAGTCCTATTTCCCTCAACCTTTCTTCATAGGACAGTCCCCTGAGTTGTGGAACTAGCCTTGTCGCAAACCTTTGCACTTTCTCTAATGTCTTGACGTGCTTGACCAGGTGTGGGTTCCAGACTGGAGCTGCATACTCTAGTATGGGCCTGACATACACGGTGTACAGTGTCTAGAACGATTCCTTGTTAAGGTAACGGAATGGTAATCTTAGGTTTGCCAGTCTCCCATATGCTGCCGCAGTTATCTGGTTGATGTGTGTTTCCGGAGACATGCTTGGCGTTATACTCAACCTGATGTCTTTCTCTTTTGACGAGGTTTGTAGCCTTTGTTCACCTAGCCTGTACTCTGTCGGCGGTCTTCTTTGCCCTTCTCCGATCTTCATGACTTTGCATTTGGTGGGATTAAATTCGAGAAGCCAGTTGCTAGACTAGATGTCAAGCTTGTCCAGGTCTCTTTGAAGTCCTGCTTGGTCCTCATCCGATGTGATTCTCCTCATTAATTTCACATCATCTGCGAACAGAGACACTTCTGAGTCTATCCCATCCGTCATGTCATTCACATATACCAAGAATAGCACTGGTCCTAGGACTGACCCCTGCGGTACACCGCTCGTCACAGGCGCCCACTGTGATACCTCATCACGCACCATGACTCGTTGCCTCCCTGTGAGGTATTCCCTGATCCATTCCAGTGCCCTTCCTGTTATACATGCTTGTTCTTTCAACTTCTTTACTAATCTCATATGAGGAACTGTGTCGAAGGCCTTCCTGCAGTCCAAGAAAATGCAATCAACCCACCCTTCTCTCTCTTGCCATAACTCTGTTACTTTATCATAGAACTCTAGGAGGTTTGTTATACATGGTTTGCTTTCCTGAATCCGTGCTGTCTGGAGTTGATTATCCTGTTCAGTTCCAGATGTTCCACCATTCTTTTCCTGATGATTTTCTCTAAGACTTTGCACACTATACACGTAAGTGACACTGATCTATAGTTTAGTGCCTCTTTTCTGTCTCATTTTTTTAAAGATGGGGACAACGTTGGCCTTTTTCCATACCTCAGGTAGCTGCCCAGTTTCAAGGGATGTGTTGAATATTATGGTAAGTGGCACACTCAGTACCTCAGCTCCTTCCCGAAGAACCCACAAGGAGATATTGTCCGGACCCATCGCCTTTGAGGTATCAAGGTCACTGAGTAACTGATTCACCTCCTCATTTGTGTGTATGCCCTCCGGCACTTGATACATCCCTTGTTGGTGTGTGTGTGTGTGTGTGTGTGTGTGTGTGTGTGTGTGTGTGTGTGTGTGTGTGTGTGTGTGTGTGTGTGTGTGTGTGTGTGTGTGTGTGTGTGGTGTGAACTCACCTAATTGTGGTTGCAGGGGTCGAGACTCAGCTCCTGGCCCCGCCTCTTCGCTGTCCGCTACTGGGTCTCTGCTCTCCCTGCTCCATGAGCTTTATCATACCTTGTCTTAAAACTATGTATGGTTCCTGCCTTCACTATATCTTTCTCTAGACTATTCCACTTCCTGACTACTCTGTGGCTGAAGAAATGCTTCCTAACATCCCTTTGACTCATCAGAGTCTTCAGCTTCCAGTTGTGTCCTCTTGTTTCTGTGTTCCCTCTCTGGAACATCCTGTCACTGTCTACCTTGTCAATTCCCCGCAGTATTTTGTATGTCGTTATCATGTCTCCTCTGACCCTTCTTTCCTCCAGTGTTGTTAGTCCTATTTCCCTCAACCTTTCTTCATAGGACAGACCCCTGAGTTGTGGAACTAACCTTGTCGCAAACCTTTGCACTTTCTCTAGTTTCTATACGTGCTTGACCAGGTGTGGGTTCCATACTGGTGCTGCATATTCTAGTATGGGCCTGACGTACACGGTGTACAGTGTCTTGAACGATTCCTTGTTAAGGTAACGGAACGCTAATCTTAGGTTTGTGTGTGTGTGTGTGCGTGTGTGCGTGTGTATGTGCGTGTGTACGTGTGTGTGTGGGTACGTGCATACATAATATAAATATATGAAAATAACAATTTATAAATGAG
Organism: Cherax destructor; assembly: GCA_009830355.1. Lineage (NCBI taxonomy): Eukaryota > Metazoa > Arthropoda > Malacostraca > Decapoda > Parastacidae > Cherax > Cherax destructor. The sequence continues at coordinate 200,246 of WNWK01000970.1, forward strand.
AATCAATAGATACAGATATATACAAAACTACAATTTCAATCAATAAGAGTTCGCCGGAGCTCACACATGTGCTGATTCTGGTAAGTAGTCGCGACCTACATTGAAATTTTGCTCATTCTTGAATGGCAGCAACTGGTAATTGTTTTCATAACTTTCCCAATTCCGAATGATTGTAGAAATTTGTACCTTGAGCTGACTGGTCTTCTAACCAAAGTACTGAGACCGAGACTTTCATCTCATATACTTACAGCAATATAATATAGACGAAGGTAGACGGTCAGGGATCGAGTCATTGAACGAAAATAATCCTTGTAATCTACTGTTTTTTCTTAATATAATTTGTGGAGAACAGTTGAATAAAAGTATCTAAGAAGCTTAGTTTATATCATATTATAAGTGTTATTGCTTGTAAATATTAAAATTTGCATTTTCTACAGTAACAATATGATCCTTAGATAATACAAACAGTGCACTAACCTGTTTATCTATCGAGATACAAACAAAGTTTACATGATATATATTTTTTTTTAATGCAGACCTTGGAAATTGTATTTCGTGATGAAAATTTGAATAATTCAAACTTATCAGGTAAAATTTGGTTATTTGAGTTGTTATTAAATTCCATTTAATTTGTATTGGTATAATTGAAGATATTTTGTTAATAAACCAGTAAAGATGAACTTTCTATGAATTAACGTGGTAAATGAACTATCAGGTTTTCAATGAGAATATCTAAAAAAAAATTAAATTCAAGTTGCTTTCTATTTAATAGAGTCAATGATATATTAACTAATAGGGGTAGTTATTCTAAGAGTTTACTCTAGTACCTTCTATAAAAATTAAATTATTTTTTATTAATGGTGAAAAGATCACATGAAGCGTTAACAATCCTCGTTTAGTGGATAGGCTTTAAATCCACATAAGCAACTATTCCATAGGTAAATATTATATTTGAGTGTTGATAATTTAAATAATCAATTAATAACCGGGCATATTCAAATGGTTCAAAGAGTAAGAAAATGTTTTGTAGATAAAAAAAAAATAGTTTTAAATATGTAAGGACGGTATTAAGCCATTTTTTTTAAATATTAGAAAAAAAATGAATTTGCCATAGTTGGATCTAGACAATCATCCAGTGACACAATAAACTTGTTTTACAGATGACTCACGAAATATTAATAACACGACTGCAAACAAACCACGGTACGGGTTGGGTTAGAACCCACGGCGAGTGCGTCGTAAAACTCCAGGTCAGTGGGTAAGCCAGTGGGCCAGCTAGCTACCGGGAGTCTACCTGGAGGGTATTTCGGGGATCAACGCCCCTGCGGCCAGGTCCACGACCAGGCCTCCCAGGCTACAATAAGGTTTATCCAACTAGGATAATTTATACGCCATAGGAAGGTGACCACAAATGGAAGTTTTTATAAATTAATCTACCCCCCCCCCCTCCCAGTGTGATCGTGACGAATTATAGCTCATGTCCCCTCGCCAGCCACGCTAGCGGCTAATTCATCTGTAAAAACTTGCATTTGTGGTCACAGTGGGGCCCAAGCTAACCTCCCTATTGTGCATAAATATACCTAGTAGGATGGATCTTATTGTAGTCAGCTGACCCAGTGTTTACACACTCACCTGGATGGAGTTTTACGACTCACTTGCCATGCGTTCTAACCCCACCCGTACCATGTTTTTTTTAGTAATTAAACTTGAAGACATACATACACACATACGCACACACACAGGACCAGGAGCTATGAATCGACCCCTGCAATCATAACTAGGGGAGTACAAACACACGCACACATACATACAAACACACACACCTACTGAGAGGAATCGACAAGTTGGACAGGTACAGGATGTTCCATAGATGGGACACAGCAACAAGGGGTCACAGTTGGAAGTTGAAGACTCAGATTAGTCACAGGGATGTTAGGAAGCATTTCCTCAGTCACAGAGTGGTCAGGAAGTGGAATAGCTTGGGAAGTGATGTAGTGGAGGCAGAATCCATTCATAGCTTTCAGAAGAGGTATGATAAAGCTCACGGAGCAGGGAGGGAGTGATTTAGTAGCGACCAGTGAAGAGGCGGGGCCAGACGTTATGAATCGACCCCTGCAACCACAATTAAGTGAGTACAGAGGAGCTGTGAATCTACCCCTGCATTCACATATAGGTTAGTACATGCTGTTGCACGTATCAAACTTTAACAAGTAAAGCACATTGTAGCCTGCTATCTTTGCTCTTGTGTAAGCTGTAAGAAAACAATCACTGCAGCTAAGTTAGTTCTCAAGGTGAGGGGTAACTCATACTTGCTGAGGTGTGAAAGAAAAATGAGAAATCTTCTAAAAATGAGGGAAGAGGCGGAGTGAGGACAGTGGATACTAGAAGTCTAGGGGAAAAAGGTATACCGGCCGGAATACTGTTTCCTCTAGGCTTCAGAATTGGGAAATATTATCTTACCAATCTGTTAGAATTCTATGACAGTGAGACAGGAGAGAGAGAGAGAAATAGTCTACAGGAAACAGTGGCAAAAACCTGAGGAGCAGGCAGGAATATCAGGGAACGTAGTCCTGTCTATCAAAGAATTCCCTAGGGATAGGGAATGGAAGCAAAGAGTGACTGTCCAGGAAGAGATTTCTGAATAAGGAAGAGTAACATGCGAGGTTCCACATGGACCAGTACTGAGGCCAGTGCTCTTTCTATTTTATGTGACAAACATACCAGGTAGGAGTGATTCAGACTATGTAAATCTAATGAGGAAATTATAGTCGGATAAAGATGTGGACAAACTGAAAGACTGGTCAAGTAAGCACTTGCTTGAATTAAAAACCAGCAAATGCAGAGTCATGAAGACTGGGGAAAAGGCGAGAATCTTTGACACGCAATAAAGATTCAGGGGAACAGAGACTGCAGAACCCACATAAATAGAAAGTCCTAGGTGTGACCATCGTCCCTGTTATATCGCTAGAGGCTCAGGTCACCCGAACAACCTCTCCAGCCAAGGCTCGTCTGGCAAATCTGAGAGTCGCCTTTACAAATTTCAAGAAAGAGACTTCCGCGCCATTGAAACATGTCAGGTCCATAATTGAGTATGCAGCACCAGCAAGGGACTCACAACATAAAAACCAGGTTATGAGACTGGAAAAAGTGCAGAGGAATGCACTTTTACCAGCTAGGGATATGAGCAGCGAGGAGAGACTAGTGGAATTGAATCTGGCGACAGGAATGTCATGATAATGAGGCAACATACTGGGACGAATTAATACGGTAGACAGGGATAAGCTGTTTGAGAGGCAGAACACAGGTACTATAGGTCACTGCTGGATATTAAAGACACAAATGAGCAACATGGATGTCTGTCACACACACACACACACACATAAACACACACACACACACAGGAGCTATGACTCAACCCCTGCAGCCACAACTAGGTGAGTAAAACTAGGTGAGTACTCAGAGCTAAGGGGAATGTCCTAAGAAGAAAGGTTAATGGAAATCGGTCTCACGACACTGGAGGACAGGAGGGTTAGGGGAGAAATGATAGCGACATATAAAATACTGTGAGGAATTGACAAGGTGGACAGAGACAGGATCTGCCAGAGATGGGACACAGAAACACGGGGTCACAATAATAAGTTGAATACTCAGATGAGTCAAAAGGATGTTAGGAAGTATTTCTTCAGTCACAGAGTTGCCAGGAAGTGGAATAGTCTGGAAAGTGACGTAGTGGAGGCAGGACCCATACATAGTTTTAAGGCGAGGTATGAAAAAGCTCATGTAGCAGGGAGAGAGAGGACCTAGTAAGGATCAGTGAAGAAGTGGGGCCAGGAGCTATGAATCGACCCCTACAAGGACAAATAGATGAGTACACACACACATGCACTCACCCACACGCGCACACATACACACACACACACACACACACACACACAGTGGGCGCCTGTGACGAGCGGTGTACCGCAGGGGTCAGTCCTAGGACCAGTGCTATTCTTGCTATATGTGAATGACATGACGGATGGGATAGACTCAGAAGTGTCTCTTTTCGCAGATGATGTGAAATTAATGAGGAGAATCACATCGGATGAAGACCAAGCAGGACTTCAAAGTGACCTGGACAAGCTTGACATCTGGTCTAGCAACTGGCTTCTCGAATTTAACCCCACCAAATGCAAAGTCATGAAGATCGGAGAAGGGCAAAGAAGACCGCTGACAGAGTACAGGCTAGGTGGACAAAGGCTACAAACCTCAACAAAGGAGAAAGACCTTGGGGTGAGTATAACACCAAGCACGTCTCCGGAAGCACACATCAACCAGATAACCGCGGCAGCATATGGGCGACTGGCAAACTTAAGATTAGCGTTCCGTTACCTTAACAAGGAATCGTTCAAGACACTGTATACCGTATACGTCAGGCCCATACTAGAGTATGCAGCACCAGTCTGGAACCCACACCTGGTCAAGCACGTCAAGAAACTAGAGAAAGTGCAAAGGTTTGCGACAAGGTTAGTTCCACAACTCCGGGGTCTGTCTTATGAAGAAAGGCTGAGGGAAATAGGACTAACAACACTGGAGGAAAGAAGGGTCAGAGGAGACATGATAACGACATACAAAATACTGCGGGGAATTGACAAGGTAGATAGTGACAGGTTGTTTCAGAGAGGGAACACAGAAACAAGGGGACACAACTGGAAGCTGAAGACTCAGATGAGTCAAAGGGATGTCAGGAAACATTTCTTCAGCCACAGAGTAGTCAGGAAGTGGAATGGACTAGAGAATGATATAGTGGAGGCAGGAACCATACATAGTTTTAAGACAAGGTATGATAAAGCTCATGGAGCAGGGAGAGCAGAGACCCAGTAGCAGACAGCGAAGAGGCGGGGCCAGGAGCTGAGTCTCGACCCCTGCAACCACAATTAGGTGAGTACAATTAGGTGAGTACACACACACACACACACACACACACGCATACACATGCAAGAGCTGCAGTAAACGCGAGACTGGCTTTTAAGAGCAACACGGTGTCATTCACAACCTCATACTTGGCATATGTCAGGCCCGTCTTGGAGTACGCAGCGACAGTATGGAACCCATATCTGGAAAAGAAACTGGAAGAAGGGTAAATGTTTGCAGCGATACTTTTCTCAGAGCTGACAGGTATGAACTGAGGAGCGGCTAGAGGAAGTAAACCTGACGACACAAGAGGAAAGAAGGACCCTGACAGGTATGAACTGAGGAGCGGCTAGAGGAAGTAAACCTGACGACACAAGAGGAAAGAAGGACCTAGGTACAAGAAGTCACAGTTGGAGGTTAAAGGCACAGACGAGCCACAGAAGATGCTAGGAAGTACGTCTTATGTATTAGAGTCGTGAGGAAGTGGAATGACGTAAACAAAGGAAGTAACCATACATAGCTTTAAGAATAGGTTTGATTGGTTCACATGGCCAGCAGAGTGTGATACCAGTAGCAGTCAGCAGAGAGGCAGGGGCAGGAGCTGATAATCAACCCCTACAACCACAATTAGGCCCGTAAATACACTCACACAAACACTCACACATCTGCACACACACACACACACACACACACACACACACACACACATACACACACACACACATCTTAATAAGGAATCGTTCAGGACCCTGTACACTGTGTACGTTAGGCCCATATTGGAGTATGCAGCACCAGTTTGGAACCCATACCTAGCCAAGCACGTAAAAAAACTAGAGAAAGTGCAAAGGTTTGCAACAAGACTAGTCCTGGAGCTAAGGGGTATGTCCTACGAGAAGAGGTTAAGGGAAATCGACCTGACGACACTGGAGTACAGGAGAGTTAGGGACGACATGATAACGACATATAAAATACTGAGAGGAATTGACAAGGTTGACAGAGACAGAATGTTCCAGAGATGGGACACAGCAACAAGGGGACACAGTTGGAAGTTGAAGACTCAGATGAATCACAGGGATGTTAGGAAGTATTTATTCAGTCACAGAGTGGTCAGGAAGTGGAATAGTTTGGGAAGCGATGTAGTGGAGGCAGGATCCATTCATAGCTTTAAGAAGAGGTATGATAATGCTCATGGCGCAGGGAGAGTGACCCAGTAGCGGCCAGTGAAGAGGCGGGGCCAGGAGCTTTGACTCGACCCCTGCAACCACAACTAGGTGAGTACAACTAGGTGAGTACACACATACACACACACACACATACACACAAACACACACAAACACGCACACACATACACACACACACGCACACAAACACACACACGCACACAGACACACACACACACACACACGTGTAAAGCCAAATCAGAAAGAAGACATCTGTGAAGGATCAGGTAATTACGGTGAAGAAGGAAGGAAGGGAGCTCACTAGGAATAATCAGGAAGTCTGTGAGGAGCTGAGCAAAAGATTTAGGGAGATATTCTCGTTGGAATCAGGAACAATGCCAGAGAGTCCAAGAGGAAAAGTGTACCAACGAGAACTGAACACAATAGAAACAACGGGGAAAAAAATGAAAAAGCTATTGAGTGAGCTAGGTACCTCGAAGGCAATGGGACCAGACAACATTTCTGTATCGGTTCTTCGAAAGGAAGCAGAAAATTACTCGAAACACTTTCAGTGATCTTTAATAAGTCGTTTGAAACAAGTCAGCTTCCAGAGGTCTGGAAAACAACGGAAGTAATCTCAGTAATTTATAAAGTGACTGAGAGGTGGTAATGAACTGCAGGGTAGTGTCACTAACATGCGTAGTATGTAAGGTTATGGAGAAGATTATCAGAAGAGTAGTGAAGTACCTGGCAATGAGATGATTCATAAGCAACAACATTACAGCTTATCTCACGAAAATTAATCAGGAGTGAGCAAGAAGGAGGGATTGTATATTTTTGGACTGCAAAAAAGACGTTCGATACAGTACCATACTAGAGACTGGGACAAAGGCTAGAGGAGCTAGCAGGAATTTCAGGGAAATCACTACAGTGGATTAAGAAATACAAAAAGAAAAAAAAAACAGCGAGTTATTGTAAGGGAGAAGGTGCAGGAAAGAGTGAGTTTGATGAGTGGGGTCCCAGAAGGGTCAGTTCTTACATCAGTACTAGCTCTTGTAAATGTAAATGTCATCACAGATGAAGTCGTATCACAGGTGTCCCTGTTTGCAGATTATGTGAAGCTAAAGCGGAGATATCAAACAGGATAAGATCTGTAATAATATTTGTAGAATTACCGATAAGATCTGGAAAGACTACAACCGGATATGGATAAGCGGTATGATTCGTCTGACAGTGGTTATTAAAAATTAACCCCATCAAATGCAAAGAAAAGAAAATCAGAAAAGAGTGTACAGGCTCGGGCCACAAATGCTGATAACTTTCAGGAACAAGAAGGTTTTTGGGGAGAGCATAGTCGCAAGTCACGGTATTGTGCCTTTTTGTTCTACTTGAGGGATCAATACTGGCACTGAATACTCGAAAATGACCTTGAAATATGCCGTGTATAAGGTCGTGAACCCTCCTTGTTAAGGTTACTGAAAGCTACCCATAACTTTGCCAGACTTGTGCTTGCTGTATCGTTTTTTCCGTTGATGTTAGTCTCTGGCTAACATTAACCGAAACGATACCAAGCGACTGGGAAGCGGTACCAGGTGACTGGGAAGTGAAATCCCTAAGGGAAACAATACCAGGAGACTGGGAGGTCCATGAAATGATAAGGGAGACACCAAGGAGATACTTAAATAAGATCAAGAAATACGGAGGGAAACAAAATGGGATGAAGAAAGGAAGAGGACAATCATTATTCATGGGATTCTTGAGGCAGAAAGGGAGACATATGATAAAAAAAAGTCAGGGGGAGATTAAAGAGAGCAAGGGCGTCTTCGTGGTAGCAGGACAGGACACGACTCAACAGACAAATTTTGAGAGACTTGAGTGGTTCTCAAGGGAAAAGAACAGCCCAGTCAAACATACATTCAAGTCAGAAATGACACGCAACAAAATCCTGCAGCGGAAGCCAATGTCAAAGAGTTCCCAAAAATACAATCGAATGTACCTTGACAGTGATAGAACACAAAAAGAAAGTTAACTACTAAGAGAGAGTGAGTAAGAATGCACCAGAGGCATGAGGGGGGCAGGCACTGGCAGACAGGGAAGCACATCTTCGAAGGGAACAGCAAACACAACTACACACAGACCCACCCACAGCATTCCCTCAACCCCTACCACCCATCACCAACCAAACACAATAACAAGAGCCAAGATGCACAGTCCCCGCCACTCCCAGCACTAATGTTGCCACACCAGCAGACTACCATAATATTCAGGCCTGCCTACCACACCCACAACGAGCACCAACCTCCCCTACCCCCAAGAACACCAGAACACAGCCCTAGAAATGAATCTGAAGGTGTAGTACACCAATGCAAATGGACTTACAAATAAGAGTGAGTAGTGGCAGGAAAGAATCACTGAGGCATCTCCAGACATCATACCAATCACAGAGACAAAGCTCACAGAAGTAATAACAGATGCAATCTTCCTGTCTAGTTACCAGATCCCGAGGAAATACAGCGATTAGGAGTTGCACTGCTCATTAAGAACCAATGGACTTTTATGGAGATGGGAAGAATAGTCAGAGAGGCAGCGGATAACTACATAGCAGGAGCACTGCATAATGGGGGCCCAAAAGTGATGGTAGCACTGATGTACATCCCACCACCGAACAACAGGAGGCCAAGACAGGGATATGACTAGAGCAACAAAGTGATGGTGGACACACCAGCTGACATTGGCAGAAGGGCCCACATGAGCAGGGCAAAGTTATTCATCATGGGAGAGTTCAACCAAGACAGGTAGTGAATGAATAATGGTGACTGTCTTTTTCTAAACTCTTTCCCTGATTTTTTTCCCCTGCAAAAGAGGGTAAGACACAGATGTTTAGAATCTCCATATTCTAAATTGGATTGAGTCCGACGCAAAAACTTAAGATTGTCTTCCGCTTGACGCAGACCAACTTCACCAAAGTTTGACAGGAAGTTTATACAGACTGAACTAAAAGCGAAACATCCTAGAATGTGTCTATTGCTTCGAATGCAACACATTCTCCAACCTAAATGTTATGTCTGATACGACATAATGGGTGTTGAAGTTCAATGTAAATTCTAATAGCATCCATTATTTATTTACGTTATAAATGAGACGTAAATCTTAAAAAAAATCACAAATATTTGCATTTTCTGTTGATTTTAAAACTTTAACTAATATTTAATTAAAATGTTCAGAATTAACCAGAGAGATTTTGTGATTTGATTAACTCAGAGAGATATTAATAATCCTCGCAGTATATATGCTGAAGAGCATATCTCCCTTGATGTGTGTGCACTGAAAATAGCAGTGTATATGAATCAAAGCGTCAATTTTCTCTTGATGAGTATACGTTGAGAACATATATATATATATATATATATATATATATATATATATATATATATATATATATATATATATATATATATATATATATATATATATATATATATATATATATATATATATATATATATATATATATCTATATATATATATATATATATATATATATATATATATATATATATATATTATTAACACATCGGCCGATTCCCACCAAGGCAGGGCGGCCCGAAAAAGAAAAACTTTCATCATCATTCACTCCATCACTGTCTTGCCAGAGGGGTGCTTTACACTACAGTTATAAAACTGCAACATTAACACCCCTCCTTCAGAGTCCAGACACTGTACTTTCCATCTCCAGGACTCAAGTCCGGTCTGCCGGTTTCCCTGAATCCCTTCATAAATGTTACTTTGCTCACACTCCAACAGCACGTCAAGTATTAAAGACCATTTGTCTCCATTCACTCCTATCAAATACGCTCACACATGCTTGCTGGAAGTCCAAGCCCCTCGCACACAAAACCTCCTTTACCCCCTCCCTCCAACCCTTCCTAGGCTGACCCATACCCCGCCTTCCCTCCACTACAGATTTATACACTCTCGAAGTTATTCTGTCACGTTCCATTCTCTCTATATGTCCGAACCACCTCAACAACCCCTCCTCAACTCTCTGGATAATAGTTTTGGTAATCCCGCACCTCCTCCTAATTTCCAAACTCCGAATTCTCTGCATTATATTCACACCACACATTGACCTCAGACATGACATCTCCACTGCCTCCAGCCTTCTCCTCGTTGCAACATTCTTCAACCATGCTTCACACCCATATAAGAGTGTTGGTATAACTATACTCTCATACATTCCTTCTTTATATATATATATATATATATATATATATATATATATATATATATATATATATATATATATATATATATATATATATATATATATATATATATATATAGCAAGACAACCACTATGAAAAATAGAAGAATTCCAAGCGCTTTCGTGACTACTCACATTATCAAGGAACTATAAAAGGAAACGTGAGAAGAAGGCTTATAAAGAGGCAGAATACACCTCACAGTCACATCACACTAACAAAGACAACACCTCACAGTAGCGTAACATCTCACGACTCTGTGAAGAGAAACATAAGAAAGGACCTGAAACTCTTCCCAAGAATTAAGATTAGTCCAATTTATCATTAAATTCTTCCCAAATTTTATTAATTATAAATGAATCCAATTTATATAAACCAAAAGAAATATTCATATTATTTTCAAAACTGCTTTTAATGAAACATGATTCTATTATATTCCTCTCAACCATGGACTTGCTTGATACAACCTTCTCAGCATTTTGAAAATCAATTGGATGGTTAAAGTTTCTCACATGAATAAATAGAGCATTAGAATCTTGTCTAGTTCTAATGCTATATTTATGCTGTTTTAATCTTAGTTCAAGACTTTTACCAGTTTGACCATAATAAACTTTATCGCATATTTTACAGGGAATCTTATAGACACATCCGTCAGCATTTTAGGGGGAATTTTTTATCAAAAGTCTTTTTACTGTATCCATCTTTACCTTATATGTATGGAATAATTAAAACACACAAACCTGGTAATCCTGTTAGACCAATTTTTAGCTCCATAGGTTCAGTTTCTTATAAACTTTCTAAATGGCTTGTTGATATTTTGAGCCCAAATGTTGGAAAAATTTATAATTTTAATGTTAAAAACAACTTAGATTTAGTTGATAAATTAAGCACCTTGACTGATTTAAATGATTTCAATATGGTTAGTTTTGATGTTACCTCCTTGTTTACAAAAGTTCCAGTTGATGATTTACTAAAGTTCTTATCTTAAGAACTGGTTAATTACGATTTACCATTGCCAGTTCCAACTATCATTAAACTTATTAAACTTTGTATTGTTGATGCAAAATTTGTATTTAATGATGAGTTTTACACTCAGAAGTTTGGTATGGCAATGGGAAATCCTCTTTCACCTGTTCTTAGTAATTTATATATGGAATTTTTCGAAACAAGATTGCTTAACACAATCCTTCCCAATAGAGCTAAGTGGTATAGATATGTTGATGACATTTTGTGCCTTATGCCTAAGAATGTAGACATAAACCATTTCCTTTTTAAATTAAATAGCTTAGCTCATTCTATAAATTTTACTGTTGAATTTGAAGTAAATAACTCATTGCCTTTCCTAGATGTTTTTATTATTAAGGGTAACATTGATTTTAAATTTAAAATTTACAGAAAACCTACAAATAATTGTTCCTATGTACACTATTACTCTTCACATCAAGATAGAGTTAAAGTGTCGGTTTTCTCTTCTATGTTTTTGAGAGCTTTACGCATTTGTAGTCCAGAGTTCATAGATGAAGAAATCTCAAAAATTTATGAAATAGCTAATGATTTAAAATACCCAAGAAACATAATTGATAAATCTTTTAAAATAGCTAGAAATACTTTTTACAATCCAAAAAGGGACAACCAACCTTATCCAACCAAAAATATGTTGGTTCTCCCTTACCATGAAAACTTGGTTGATATGCCTTCTATTCTTAAGAATTTTAATATCAAAGTTGTATTTAAAAATCTTGATACAGTAAAAAGACTTTTGATAAAAAATTCCCCCCAAAATGCTGACGGATGTGTCTATAAGATTCCCTGTAAAATATGCGATAAAGTTTATTATGGTCAAACTGGTAAAAGTCTTGAACTAAGATTAAAACAACATAAATATAGCATTAGAACTGGACAAGATTCTAATGCTCTATTTATTCATGTGAGAGACTTTAACCATCCAATTGATTTTCAAAATGCTGAGAAGGTTGTATCAAGCAAGTCCATGGTTGAGAGGAATATAATAGAATCATGTTTCATTAAAAGCAGTTTTGATGGAAACAGCAGATATTACCAGGATACCTCAGGGATATGTTTAAAAGACAATATTCAAAATAAAGTTGCTAATAAAGGCAAAGCATTTGATCAACAAACAAAGAGAGATAGTAGAGGGAAACGAGTGACTAGCTCCCTTAAGGTTTTCTATACAAATAGTAGGAGTCTAAGAAATAAGATAGATGAGCTAAGATTACTTGCAAATGCAGGTAATATAGATATTATTGCTATAACAGAGACCTGGTTGAACCTGAAAGATAGAGAAATGCCTTCCGAGTGCAACATACAGGGATATAAACTATTCCACACTGATAGGGTCAACATGAAGGGTGGTGGAGTGGCAATGGATGTCAGAGATAATTTAAATTGTTGTGTTTCCAAGATATAAGATTAGAAACATCGGACACAGAATCTGTTTTGCTACAGTATCTCTATGGTCGTGAAAAATTAATTTTGGGTGTGATTTACAGGCCCCAAGCCTGGATATTGAGGGCAGTAAGCTGCTATGGGACGAAATTCATAAGGCGTTTAGATATGAAAATGTTGTGTTAATGGGAGATTTTAACTTTAGACAAATTGATTGGAACAGTGTGACAGGTAATCTTGAGTCTAGTGACTTTCTTGATACGGTTCAGGATTGTTTTTTAAACAGTTAGTGATAGAACAAACTAGAGGTAGCAACTTGCTTGATTTGGTTCTTGCTAACAAAGAATCACTAATTAATAATCTTGAGGTTAATGAAGAGCATGGGGAAAGCGATCACAAATTACTTAGTTTCAATATACTATCATGGAATTACCCAGGTAACTGCAATCAAGTCCCTGTTCCAGACTTTCGCTTAGCCGACTTCTTGGGGCTGAGAAATTACCTAGGTGGGCTAAATTGGGATGACCTGACTATGGTTTGGTTGCCAATAGGACGTTTTCCAGAGCGTAGTTCTAGCTGCCCAGACAACTTTTGTTCCGAGTAGGGAAATTAGATCTAATATAAATGATCCTAAATGGATGAACAATAGATTAAAAAATCTCATTGGTCAAAAGAGAGGCATATATAGGCGTATCAAAAGAAGGGATGAACAGATAAGAAATCAATATTTTCAATTAAAGAGAGAAATAAAAAAAAGGAATAAGAAAAGCAAAAAGGGATTATGAGGCTAAAGTCGCAAGGGATTCGAAGACAAACACAAAAGGGTTCTTTCAGCTATACATAAGTAAGATTAGGAACAATATAGGTCCACTTAAGAGTCAATCAGGACAGATCACGGACAGTGATAAGGATATGTGTGAAATTTTCAATACTGACTTCCTCTCAGTTTTTACTCAGGAAGATACTAGCGGAATTCCAGAAATAATAAATTATGTTGAACAGGAAGATAATAGACTATGCTCGATTGGGGTAACTAGTGAAATGGTCCTCAGACAAATAGAGAAATTAAAACCTAACAAATCCCCAGGCCCTGATGAACTGTCTGCAAGAGTTTTAAAGGAATGTAAAGAGGAAATTAGCAAACCTTTGGCAAATCTTTTCAATATATCTCTACAAACTGGCATAGAGCCAGACAAGTGGAAAAGGGCAAATGTAATACCTATTTACAAGGCAGGAGACAGGTCCTTAGCTTCGAACTACAGACCAATAAGCCTTACCTCCATAGTTGGTAAATTTATGGAATCAATAATTGCCGAGGTAATTCGTAGCCATCTTGAAAAGCATAAATTGATTAATGAATCTCAACACGGTTTTACAAAAGGGCGTTCATGTCTTACGAATTTACTAACGTTTTTCACTAAGGTGTTTGAGGAGGTAGATCATGGTAATAAATATGATATTGTGTATATGGACTTCAGTAATGCTTTCGATAAAGTTCCTCATCAGAGGCTACTGAGGAAACTTAAGGCACACGGAATATGAGGAGAAATGTTTTCCTGGGTAGAGGCATGGTTGACAAATAGGCGGCAGAGAGTTTGCATAAATGGGGAGAAATCAGAATGGAGACACGTCACAAGCGGTGTTCCACAAAGGTCAGTTATGAGCCTCCTGTTGTTAAAAATTTTCATAAACGACATAGATGAGGGAATAAATAGCAACATAAGAAAATTTGCTGATGACACCGAAATAGGCCGTCCAATTCATTCTTATGAGGACATTAGAGCACTCCAGGATGATTTGAATAGACTGATGCAGTGGTCGGAGAAGTGGCAGATGCAGTTTAATGTAGACAAATGCAAAGTTCTAAATGTTGGGCAGAACAATAACCATGCCACATATAAACTGAATAATGTAGATCTTAATACTTGTGATTGCGAGAAGGATTTAGGAGTTCTGGTTAGTAGTAATCTGAAACCAAGACAACAGTGCATAAGTGTTCCCAATAAAGCTAACAGAATCCTTGGCTTCATATCAAGAAGTATAAATAATAGAAGTCCTCAGGTTGTTCTTCAACTCTATATATCTTTGGTTAGGCCTCATTTAGATTATGCTGCACAGTTCTGGTCACCGTATTACAGAATGGATATAAATGCACTGGAAAACGTACAAAGGAGGATGACAAAGTTGATACCATGTATCAGAAATCTTCCCTATGAGCATAGACTGAGGGCCTTGAATCTGCACTCTCTAGAAAGGCGTAGAATTAGGGGGGATATGACTGAGGTGTATAAATTGAAAACAGGAATAAGTAAAGGGGATGTAAATAGCGTGCTGAAAATATCCAGCCAAGACAGGACTCGCAGCAATGGTTTCAAGTTGGAAAAGTTCAGATTCAGGAAGGATATAGGAAAGCACTGGTTTGGTAATAGAGTTGTGGATGAGTGGAACAAACTCCCGAGTACCGTCATAGGGGCTGGGACGTTGTGTAGTTTTAAAAATAGATTAGATAAATACATGAGTGGGTGTGTGTGGGTGTGAGTTGGACCTGACTAGCTTGTGCTACTAGGTCTGATGTCGTGCTCCTTCCTTAAGTGAATGTAACCTGACTTGGCTAGGTCGGGACATTGGCTTAAACCGGTTGGAGACTTGGACCTGCCTCGCATGGGCCAGTAGGCCTGCTGCAGTGTTCCTTCTTTCTTATGTTCTTACAGCGCTAAGTAAAGATGTGGTAGTCCTGGACCACATTACAGCGCTAAGTAAAGATGTGGTAGTCCTGTACCACACTACAGCACTGAGATGAGATAATTCAAAGCCTGGATCAAGCTGGTCATTAAGGATTGTCATGATTTTATTTTAGTGAGTTGTTACAACTGAAGAATCATTCTGCGTAATGAATGCTTGAGGTTTGATTCTCACTTTAATAATGACGTGATACAAACTCTAGTCTTGCACCCAGGCTTTCTCTCTCTCACTTCACTAATGATAAATGCGACACTGTTTGTGTCCCACTGCTGCAATTCTCTTATCAAAATATAGCCCGGTGTGATACATTTCTAGATGAACAGTGAATCATTATAGCGAAGAACCGTATGTTATTCTAATTATATTTACAATGAATGATTCTTGCTCTATAAGTCTGAATAATATCATAAGTTTGAGTATCAGTTTCTATACAATATGAATTTGTAACTCAAGGATGATGGGATAAAATTGCTATAAAGCAATTGTTGAGAGAAGATAATACCAGCAACCCACAAGACACTGGGCACTGGAAGGTAAGATGCCGTGTTTATTAAGTTTCGTTGCTAGAGTAAGTAAGTAAATCTACTTTGCTGTGAGCCAAGCTTCTGTAATATGACGCCAAATACTGACTCCTATCAGTATTAAAATGCTATGTTGCAGGTAGTGTGAATTAAAAGTTCACTTATGATAATATACAGGTATTTGCATGTACTGTACTCACTCGCAGTTTATTGAAGTTAAATGCGAATAGTTTTTCGTTTTACACATTTTATCAAAAATGAAAATTTCACAGTTACTGAGGAGGTAGTGGGAATTGTGAATTGTTTAATATTTTGGAGTTAATAAGGTATTTTTATGCAGCCGTGGACATGAGCTACGGCTGCAATTTTGGGAAGGCGGAGGTTATGACAAGTATCTGCGACCTAGCAGCAGGGGCAGACAAGGATGCCACATGACAGAGAATACACCTGCATCTACTTTCGCTCGGAATTGCATATGGTTTATTTATTACACGCTGAGATATATGGAAGGGAAAGGTCGCCCAGGACACAGTTAAGGTAATGAGCAGTAAACATGAAAGATATAATAATAGCTACTGATGAAGGAAAAGGTTCCTAGGGTATTACTGGCCCACCATGATGTAAACTCTGTCTACAAGATCGTGAGAAGACTTGCCTGGAGAGTCTGCAAGCTGTGAGTGTCCAAGAAAAGAAGACAAAGTAACTAGTGTTATACATATTATAATATCAAATAAGTAGGCCTTAGACAGGGATGTGTAGTGTCACCATGGTTGTTCAATATAGTTATAGATGGAGTTGTAAGAGAAGTGAATGCACGGGTGTTGGCAAGAAGTGTGGGGTTAATAGATAAAGAATATAAGACAAAGTGGGAATTATCGCAGTTGCTCTTTGCTGATGACACTGTGCTTTTGGGAAATTCTGAAGAGAAGTGAAGAGGTTGGTGGATGAGTTTGGTACGGTATGTAAAAGAAGAAAATTAAAAGTGAATATAGGAAAGAGTAAGGTGATGAGTATAACAAAAAAAAAATAGGTGATGAAAGATTGGATATCAGATTTGAGAGAGAGAGTATGGAGGAGGTGAATGTATTCAGATATTTAGGAGTGGACGTATCAGCAGATGGGTCTATGAAGGATGAGGTGAATCATTGAATTGATGAGGGGAAAAAGGTGAGTGGTGAACTTAGGAGTCTGTGGAGACAAAGAACTTTGTCCATGGAGGCAAACAAGGAATGCATGAGAGTATAGTTATACCAACGCTCTTCTATGGGTGTGAGGCATGGCTGGTGAATGTTGTAACAAGGAGAAGGCTGGAGGCAGTGGAGATGTCATGTCTGAGGGCAATATGTGATGTGAATATAATGCAGAGAATCCGTAGTTTTGAAATTAGGAGGAGGTGCGGGATTACCAAACCTATTATCCAGAGGGCTGAGGAGGGGTCGTTGAGGTGGTTTGGACATGTAGAGAGGCACAAAATAGAATGACTTCGAGAGTGTATAAATCTGTAGTGTAGGGAAGGTGGGGTAGGGGTCGGCCTAGGAAATGTTGGAGGAGGGGGTAGAGAAGGTTTAATGTGCGAGGGGCTTGGACTTCCAGCAAGCGTGCGTGAGCGTGTTAGACAGGAGCGAATGGAGACAAATGGTTTTTAGGAATTGATGTGCTGTTGGAGTGTAAGCAAGGTAACATTTATGAAGGGATTCAGGGAAACCGGCAGGCCGGACTTGAGTCCTGGAGATGGGAAGTACAGTGTCTGCACTCTGAAGGAGGGGTGTTAATGTTGCAGTTTTATAACTGTAGTGTAAAGCACCCCTCTGGCAAGACAGTGATGGAATGAATGATGATGAAAGTTTTTCTTTTTCGGGCCACCCTGCCTTGGTGGGAGACGGCCGATGTGTTAATAAATAAATATCAAATAAAATATTTCCCTGTTAAACACGATACATGACAATCAAATAATGATGACTGGACAAACTCTAATCAATATATATTTACTTATTTATTAATACCCGAAACGTAGCAGGTAAACTCACTTAGAATGTCATCCATTAATATCTATTATTCAATTTTATTCAAATGAATTTCCGTATTCAGCATCCGACAAAAATAGAGACAACATATTACCAAGTTGACTCAGTGTATGTTATGATACATGGGTTTCGTCTTTTCAACAAAACAAACCTTACCAGACTCATTTTTATGTAGAGGTAAACATGAACATCATGTATACTTAAATATAAGTTTATACAAGTTATACGTATCTTAGGAAGTATTTAACATATTATGTTTGAGACAAATTTCCATTACCGAATCAAATTTTCTTTTCCGAATAAATTTATTTATTGAGGCGCATAGTTTCATCAGAGTTTGAGTTGAAATTACGTAATTGATTTATTCAGTTACATGGGTAAAAGTTTCCTATCTGACTAGGAGAGCAGTTTCAAGTTGGAGTCAGAGTTGAATCACTGATTTAATGTTTCAAATCAATGAAAAACTAGATTGATATATTTCGATCACTGAGCGAGCCCAGGAAGGAATCCCCGCATTCCATAACCCTAGTCTCCTCTACCTCAGCACACACGGTTGAAATAGGTGCAGAGTCCGGCATTAGTTAATAAAACAGTTAAGTATTAGTTATGAAATTTTGAAGGGAATCATAAGAGGCATTTATAAGTCATGTAGAAACTAATATCCAAATATATTCAATAAAAATGTGAAAGCTGGACAAACATAGACCAATTCTAATTCATATCTTTCAGAGGGACCAGGACATTAATTAAGGTTGAAACTCAGAGGTCGCTCACAGAATAGTTGAAGTTAATCAGATGAAACCTTCAGAAATTATCGCATGACTACCAATATTACATTTTTTTCAGTTACTTCCAAACTATAGCAAATTTGAAACTACAAAGCCGAAAATAAATCATTTTTTTTAAGTAAGATTGACCAACTTTTAAGAAAGAAAGTTTCTGTAAGCTTATACATAACATAAAAATGATTTTTTAAAAAAAACGAAAAACAAATTCTGACCTTTCTCATAAACTGTTCCAAGTATTTCATACGATGCATCAGCATTGAAGACTGATGCCTGTGTCCTCCTATGCATTGTGCATAGGTCATCCACGCATGCAAATTGACCCATGAATCTTGGTTCGATATATAATATAATGTAATATATCTTTATTTCAACAAGTACATGTACAAGGTATACAGGTATAGCTGACATCAATGATATACTACAATATAGAAAGCCGCTTGTTATGCAGAGCATGTCGGGTAAATTAGGTCAGTTTTGTCCCAGGATGCGACCCTCACCAGTGGACCAACACCCAGGTACCCATAAGCGAAAATTTGTGAGAAAGCCAGAGAAGATGTTGCTGAGACAGACCAGCATTTAGGACGTGAAGCTGAACAGAAGAGACATTCTCTAGTTATTATATGATACACAATTTGCCTAATAAAATCAGCAAATTCAAATTTATACAGTTCAAAGTGAGTGACAAGCTGGGATTTAGTAAAAGCCACTTATAGTAAAAGTTTGAAGCCGATCAGAGAAGGTATCCTCCAGTAACTGATCTGATTCAATAGGTTCCAAGGTTTTTTTTTATCTATTTCAATAAAACTGAAAATTTCACCTACTCGGACTAAACTTCTGACGATATCATCTTTCTTATAGAGTTCATCGTCAATAATATTTTGAAGACAAATTCTATAATTATTATTATAATTATGGGGGAGCACTAAACCCGAAGGGATTATACAGCACCTATTGGGGAGGGGGAGTGGAAGGTATTCAGGCTCAATTCAGGAAACTAGCGCACAAATCCAATTCCCTAAATCAAGAGCCCCTCACCAGCGTCAAGGCACCTCCCTTGAGGGGTCAAATAGTATAAGCATTCTATAGTTATTCAATAAAAAATTAATATCACTATTTATTCAATTAAGTTGGTAAATTAGGACTCGCGCCACCCAATAGCAGTGTGAAACTTGTGGTCAGGAAACAAAACACCAGTAGTGATGTATTTGAAGCCTATCAAATGAGCCAGTCTCCTGATATATTATAGATTCTAGCGATTCCTAGAATCTAAAAAGCTAAGGAAGCTTTTTAGGTGCTATCCTGGCCCTTAAATAAATTATTCAAGGAGTTCGAAAGAGCTAAACTGTAAATTATTTAACGAGGATAAAAAGAAATCACTCTATTTTACTGAAAACAAAGATCAAATCGTCACGAACACATCTGAATTTCACTCTATGCCGTTGTCGAATTTCTATCACATTTTTTGAATGTTTGAAGCTACGTTCAATTAGGATTTAGAAGATATTCAGGCCATTCAAGGAGAATGGCAAAGGGTTCCAAAACTTCAGTTATGGGTTGCGTGAACACGTTTGAACAGGCGTTCTCGAGTTATGAGCCTAGTAAAATAAAAAAACGTTGGAGGAAGAAAAAGTATTTCTGTATCTGTGTGATCCGATAAAGGTATCCCAGTATTCGGGTCCTACTAATTACCGAGAACAACCGAGATGAACCGAGAACAAACTTGGATTTACCGAGAACAATTTAGAATGTTCGGTTGTTCTCGGTTCATCTCGGTTGTTCTCGGTAATTAGTAGGACCGCGGTATTCCATAACCCCAGTTCACAGTGTCTCAATGCACGCGACTGGAATTGTGGAGAGTGTGACATAAGATGATAATGCAGTTAGATAATAGCACTGAAGATCTGAATCAGAAAAGACCTTCACAAGACACAATAATGAAATTAATATTCAAATTCCTTTAATAAAAATATAAAATTAGGATATTTCACACCCCAAACTTTTCAAAGAGACCAAAAAAGAAACCAGTA
Organism: Cherax destructor; assembly: GCA_009830355.1. Lineage (NCBI taxonomy): Eukaryota > Metazoa > Arthropoda > Malacostraca > Decapoda > Parastacidae > Cherax > Cherax destructor. The sequence goes on from WNWK01000970.1 coordinate 221,069, forward strand.
TCTTAAGGAAGTAAGTTGTATGTAAGCTTAGTGTATATAACATACAAATCTTTTACAATAGTCTTGAGGGCAAACAGGTAATAAAAAAGAATATTGTGACTATATCTGATCAGAAGAGACATTCTCCATTTATTTCACATAAACTAATTTAATTAATAAAATTTGTATATATCTTACATACGTTATCATAAACAGATTGTTTCCTTTGACGACAACACAGTAGCACTAAGAGCTTAAAGCTGACCAGAAGATGCATTTTCCAGGTATTGCATAGAATCCAAATTTGTGCCTACAAAGCCTAAACACAAAACATATTCATTCCATACGATGTATCAGCCATTGAAGACTGATGTCGTTCACAATTGTTATATATTGATCATGGGAAAGTGGAAACCTTTGGAGTAATATAGCGCCCGTAGAATGGGAGATAATCAAGGGGATGATCAAGAGCCCTTCGTTAGCATCAAGGCAAATTAATGCAATAAAATCAAATAATGCTAAACTATTTCGAGTTTAAAAGTAGCAAAATGGCATATACATCCATTAAATATACCAACCTTTTTCTTCTAAGTAAGTTGCACCAATGTTGAAATTTTGAAGCTGATGAGAGAAGCCTCTTCAACTATTCCAATAATGTTATAGACATAAAATAATATTAAGTTGATTTATCTTAAGATATCCAAATACAGTAGAAGAATGTGACTTATTTCTGATCAGAAGAGACATTCTTCTTCTCTTTCACAGAAACCAATTTGATTACTAAAATTAGCACATGATAAGTTATACAGCCTCATATCAAGAGACTTTTTTCCATGAGGAAAACACATCAGCATTAAGAGTTTGAAGTTGACCAGAAGATGCATTTTCTAGTTAATGTACAAAGTACAGTATATTTTGTGCCTGTCCAGATTTAACCCTTAAAACGTTCAATCTATTTCATACGATCCATCAGCTATTGAAGACTGATACTGTTCGCGGTTCTTATATATTAATCAGAGAAACATGTTAAATCGATGGAGGTCAGATAGCACCTGTGGAATGGGAGGCAGTCAAATTCATTCCAAGCAAGGGAAAAATAGGTCTGGTTCCTTGAATCAAAAAATAAGCTACTGCAACGATGGTTCACACTTACGATACTCACTAATGTGGTTCAGTGGGATCAGTTCGTCTTTAATCTTGTGTTTGATCTTTAGCTGGCTGTGAAATGTCACTCATGTGAGCCAGGTAATAGGCAATATAACTTTGGTAAGTGAGGTAGGTAGGCTGAGAAACCTGGCACACAGCATTTATCTGGCTCTAACGTGAAGCTCTTATAACAACACAGACATTTAGTAAGGGCTTTTCATAGGTATATTAAAGTTCTACAAGCATTAAAGTAAGTACATAAAAGTTGGGAAGCAGGCGAGACGAGACAAGTATATTAACATAAGATCATGGTCACTAAGCCAGTGTTTTGGCAGGGTTAGTGCTAACATGACTTTGTAACTCACTCACCAGATAGCGCGCTCTTACACACACACACACACACACAACACTACAAACACTTCTATCATTTCAAACCACACCAGCACCACAAACTTCACCACCACAAAGCCCACTACCCTCACAAACTATATAAAGCGAATTAATGTCACTACCTATCTCAAACAACACTACCATACCAAACAGCAACACTATCTCAAACAACACTACCATACCAAACAGCAACACTATCTCAAACAACATTACCATAACAAACAGCACCACGGTGCCCCGTGGAATGGTGGCTAAAGCTCTCGCTTCACACTGTGAGAGTCTGCGTTCGATTCCCAACGCGGGTAGAAACATTGGGCGTGTTTCTTTACAAAGGTTGTCTATGTACACTCATCAGTAAAATGGGTACCTAGGAGTTAGTCGATTGGTGTGGGTCGCATCCTGGGACAAGGACCTAATTTGCCCGAAATACTCTGCATAACAAGAGGCTTTCTATGTAGTAGTATGTCATTAATGTCAGTTAGGCCTGTATACCATGTACATGTACTAGTAATAAATAAAGATATTATTATTATTATTATTATTATTATTATTATTATTATTATTATTATTATTATCTCAAACAACACTATCATACCAAACAGCACCATTATCTCAAAAAATAGTACCATACCAAACAGCACCACTATCTCAAACAACACTACCATACCAAACAGCACTACTATCTCAAACAACACTACCATACCAAACAGCACCACTATCTCAAACAATACTACCATACCAAACAGCACCACTATCTCAAACAATACCATACCAAACAGCACCACTATCTCAAAAGACAGTACCCTACCAAACAACGCTACTATCTCAAACAACACTATCATAACAAACATCACCAAAATCAGAAAAATATTAACCCTTCCACAATTTACATAACTACTACAAACAGTTATACAACTACAAGCAAAACAACCATCAATAACAACACTAACCCCATAAAAACACAATCATGAAAAGCAACCAGCATACCTCTATCACAACGAGGAACATCACTACAGCATCACTACCACCACCACAACGATTAACATTACTACAACAAGCATTACTACCACCACCACAACAATTAACATCACAACAGCATGCATCACTACCACCACCACTACGAGCAACAATTCATCATCACAAATACCACCACTACCACAAGCAACATCACCATCAACGAAATACTGCCACAATAATAGCAGGCACCACCCTTTCAAGAATCACCACCACCACAACAAACACCACCACCACAACAAACACCACCACCACAACAGGAATCACCATCACCATAACAGTAAACACCAGAAATACAAGCACCGCCGCTACGAGCAACAGCACCACCGAAACTATCACTTATATCACAGTTAATAACAGCACCACCACGACTAACAACATGCACCGTCATATACAGGTATGATTGTTTGTCACCGTCTACCTGCACCACGTCAAGCAACATCAGCAACACCACCAACACGGCTGACACCATCACAGCTACCAGCTACACCGCCATCACGAATAACACCACCATGATTACACGTTACCCCCCACCACCCTCACCACAACCACCTCTACCACCACTACAACCACTGCCACCACCACTAACAATAGGCACCAGTCTCACAATGGTATGATTCCACCTTCCCTACCACTGCTACTACCACCACTACCACCACCACTAACAACAGGCACCAGTCTCACAATGGTATGATTCCACCTTCCCTACCACCACCACCACTACTACCACCACCACTACCACTAACAACAGGCACCACTCTGAGAATGGTATGATTCCACCTTCCCCACCAGCACAAACAACAGACACCAGAGGGGCCCAGAGTTTTCACGACACGCACCTCAACTGGCCGCCAGATTCAATTCCAGTGCAATAATATTGCCACTCCTTCACAGGCAGAACTCAAAGCTGTTCAGCGGGGGATTATTGCTTTCTCCCATGCCACCTCCCTCCAGCACACACCAGCTCAGGCAATATTTATTTCTGCTTCTCCACACACACTCGCATTTCAATTGGGAAGCAGCGTCAAGCCTGGGGGCTCTTGTATGGATCCACTCCACTCTAATGCCTCTTTTATCTTGATTAACTAGATGCTTCACATGCAGGCGGATACCTGCTTCCTGTTTCTCCTATTTTCTTTATCTCTTCCAATGTCGAGGTGGTTCGGTATTCTCTCTCTCTCTCTCTCTCTCTCTCTCTTTCTCTCTCTCTCTCTCTATCTCTCTGACTTTCTGTCTGTCTCTCTGCCTCTCTCTGTCTCTCTCTCTCTCTCTCTCTCTCTCTCTCTCTCTCTCTCTCTCTCTCTCTCTCTCTCTCTCTCTCTCCTCTCTCTCATTATCATAAAGTCATTCTGGAAAAAGTTTGAGAAAGAATTCAGAAGGAAATATTCGATCGGAAATTTAAATTAAAGCAAAGGTGAATGTGCCTGGCGAGCAATGAAAGTTTTCAGGAACATTTAACGAAAATCATTCGAGAAATGTAATAATTTATTAATCAGAACGTTAAATATGGCTTCTTTTTATTTATTTGGGTTAATAATATATATGATTTAATCTACTTGTGTATATACACTTAGCGCACTCTTCATCATCAAAATTTAGTCAATCATCGGATGTCTGATACTTTTTCCTTTCTTGACGATTGATGTACCTGCTGTTAATGTACCTTCCGTTGATGTACCTGCCGTTGATGTACCTGCCGTTGATGTACCTGCCGCTCGAACTGATGCTGTCTGTCAGCTCTAATAGTCACGTCCGTGGATAGAGATGTGCTGAAAGTCACAGTACCAGTTTGAGTACTGGGAGAAGCATAATAACTATATCTGAATGTTAGTGACCATAATTACGGATGCAGCATCAAGTTTTATCTTAGGTGTAACCTCTAAAAACCTAAGACATCATTACTAATTTTTTGTTGTCAGTCTCCACCACATCTACCCTCATTTCCGATCTGTATCAACCGAGTTAGACACTTGGAACTTGATTTATAAAATCTTTTGGAGCATATCAGCAATGGTTTATTCAACCAAAATTAGTCACTAGTGAGGAAAATCATTAGCATCTCAGGTGTGACATATTGTTATGGGACGCTGTCAAAAACTTAGCACATAATTATGCGTCCAAACTTAGATAAAAAAGTGATTACATCTTACAAATGTTTACGTTATGATTCATCCCTGTCACGCCTCCAGGAAATGAGAGATAAATGAGTGGATAATACCCAGTATTTTTCCTCTGAAAAATCCCTTTCAGCACAATATAGAAAACATAGTAAACTAGCTATTTCTATATCGTCCATTTTCCACAATCAGTTCCTGCGCATTCTCAGACATACGCTCAACACTTTCCCAGGTCAGACCACCGTATGAACATGTAAGACATCATTAAATAGTAACTTGCAATGTATAGAAAATATAAGTGTAGTATCACAAAAGCTGAATAGCAGTCGTCGTCTTCGTCGTTGCAGCAGAAGATCATTGCGAGTACTGTTATGTACTCATTCTGTGTTAGAAATTAGAGAATATTTTGACGTGTGTAGCTTAGGTTCGGGGTCCATCTGCTCTTTGAGTATGCTATTGTATCATAGGTAAACACATGCATTGCACCTTCACAAACATTGTATGTGTTTACACACATTGTGCACTGTTTATATACTCAAAGAGCCGCATGCAGCCCGCGAGCCGCATGTTGTTGGTCTTGGTCGCGGTGTATCGCGGCATAATGACCCACCTGCAGTCGAAACACCATAAACCTGACACACTAGAAGTAGCAATAGCACACGAATTCTCAGGTATATACACAGAGTAGTGTGTATCTCTCCGAGTACATACATTGTTTTTGCTTATAGTGTTTGGAGGACTTTTAACAAACAGAATTAGTTGAACAAGATACTCTCCTTATTTTTATGGGAAAGTGCTATTCCAAAGGGGTCATAGAGCTCATAAGGAATGGAAGGCAATCTGGATTGAGCGTGGGAAGGAAGCGTAGCTCAAATTCCTAAAATCAGGAACTTTTCAGAGACAATAATTCATCCTTTCCTTTCCTCCAATTTCAAGAATAGTTACAATGGCATATTTTCCTCAGTTAAGATTTTGAACGTAGTAAATAGCAACAGAAATATTACCTTAGCAAGAAGTCTCTCACCTTCCTCTTTTCTTCCTTTCTCATTCTCTTCCCTCCTCCCTTCTCTCTCTCTCTCTCTTTCTCTTTTTTTTTCTCAGGATGATTCACAAAGGATCTGAAGTTTGCAGTCGACTTTCCCTTGCTTCCAGCTCTTTTATTCTTGTCCTCAAGCAGCCACCTCTTTATATATTTTCTCCTCCACGAAGAAAAGCTATTTCTTGTTGTTAAGACTGATCTGGGTTTATAAAATTGAAAAAAATATTTCCACTCTTATTGGCTAGGTTATGAATGGGGTCAGAAGCGAGTATTCAAATTTATTCCTCCAAATTCCAAGAAGTTATGGAGGAAGTCTGTAAATAATTTGGATATGACAGGAAAAAATTAACGATGAATAGCAGGCATTATATTTCGATGGAACTAGTACCTATTTTCGTCTTAAAAACGGCATATCTGGGAGCGAGATTGTTCTGATCAATCACCAGTTTCTGTGTTGGTGGTAGAGTGTCAAAGTCAAGCCTCTAGTGTTTCACCTCCATTTAGGTACACAACACAGAGGAGAGAAATTCTTCTTTTCCACTGCATGTGAAACACTTGGTTCATCAAACAAGTCTCTCTTTTTTCTTGTTTTCCTCATGGTGAGAGTTACAGACTGAAAATCATTGATTGCATATTAATTCCTTGATTGCATATTAATTCTTCTTCCTTTTATAAGGATCACAATACCCATATGTTGGATTCAGCTCAACTCAACTGAAAACCTGCGAGGTTAGGTTAGGTTAGGTAAGGTTTGTCAGGAATAAGGACATGTGTTTCCTGACGCGGGTCTTAGTCAGATGATGGCCCGTTGATGGAGCTTTTGGTCATCTGACCGAGGCCTTCCGCTGGCTTACCGGTCCACCCTTTTAAAAAATTTGGTCAGTGAAAACCCGGTAAAGGATACCGACAATTTGTGGATAAAGACTTGTTAACAAACACTTAGGACATTATATTTTGTAACCGTTTCGTTCTTGGAACCTTGTTCACTCCAGGATACGGAGTGAACAAAGCGTCAGGACAGAAATGTATAATATCTTGCGTGTCGTTATCGGAATTCCTTACGCTGACTGATATAGCCCGTACTACTGAGATTCCTCTCAGGTAATGAACACGTCACTGTTATTGCAAGTCCGCTTTACTGATCAGTCATACTGATGTTAAATGTTATACGTATACACAAAACTAGAATCCCAGTGCCTGGCATGCATACTGTAGCATTTGTCAATTACCTAATTTATAAAACTGGCTTTTTATACGTGCTAGTGGGCCATAACAAAAAAAATCGGGTGTAGTTTGACCATCCTGCCTTAAAGCACTGGTATCAGTACGTGAAGGTTGTGCTTCCTTCATTCTAAGCGCTTGATTTTATTTTCGTATTTTTAACGTTTTCCTCTATGCTTCTGATGGTTCCTTCAACTTCAGCCAGTTGACGCAACCCTGAAATTCTTTACTAATCTCAAGCTGGTTTTGGATAAATTATGAACAAATAAGTTTAGGCATTAAATAAGGCCGTATTTCATTAAATGTTTTGAATTTATATTGTTTCTTAGGGAAAATGTATATTTCTGAAAATGTTATACATGCATTTATAAAAATAAATCATTTGAGAATTCATATTGCAGAGAAATATATTATTTTTTAAGTGTATGATGGGTGTTACAATTTATATAACAAGATAATATCGTATATATAAAAGATAATGGAAGACGAATTCAGAGAAAACCTGGACAGCCATTGTGCCTGCGGGTACCAAGCAGCAATAGTCTGCTTGAGCACGCAGTCCAAAAGAAAATTTATATTAAGGCCGTGCTGCGGAATCAGAGGAATCCTCTACACCGGTTGTCTACCTGAATAGTGTTCCGAGGATCGAAGCCCCCTCGGCCCGGTCCCACACCAAGCCTCCCGGTGGATGACCTGACCAACCAGACTGTTGATGCTAGCTAGCCACACGAAGTCCAACGCAAGACCCACAGACCAGCTGATCAGGAACTGACTTGAGAAGCTTATTCAGCTCTCTCTAGAAGGCAAACATGGGTCTGATGGTAATCCCTCTTATGCATGAAGGGATGCCATTGAGAAAGTGTTCGTCCCTAAACACATATTGAGTTTCTCCTCAGTGTACTCATTGCACCCCTTTTCATTGGAAAATTTTGCACCGTGTGCCAAGCCTCTTACTTAAATGGGAAATGATTTGTGTGTGCAGATTTAGGACCGATCCTTCTAGAATTTTCCATATGTAGATCATAATGTATCTCTCTCTCCTACGTTGCAAGGTTTACAGATCAAGGGACTTGAAATGTTCCTAGTAATTTAGGTGCTTGACTGAATCTGGGGCAAAAGAAAAGGTTCTCTACACACATTTTCCAGGTGTGATATTTCGCCTGTTTTGAGAGGAGCTGTTAGAGAATATAGTTCTCTAGCCTAGAGGGAACAGGGAATCTAAAGAGTACCATCAGTAGCTTGGCATTCAGTGTTGCGAAAGTCCTAGTTATCCAGCCCATCATTTTTCTTGCGGTTGGATAGTGTCTATATCTTAGCTCATTTCCCGCACCGTCTTAGCTACTTCCCCCAATATCTTAGCTACTTCCCTCCAACATCGTAGCTACTTCCCTTCAACATCTTTCACACAGCTATTACCTTCTACATCATTTCAACATTTTTCACACAGCTGTTGCCATAACCACCACAATTACCATTACCACATCTGTTACTATTACTACCACCACCTCCACAATTGCCATCGCCACCGCTGCTACTGTTATTACTACCACCACCACTAACTACTACGACATCCACTATTACCAAAACTATTAATATTATATAGGAAAGACGGATTTGTAACAGTTAGCTATATTTATTCCGAAACTTTCCGCCTACAAGGTAGGCTTTTTAAGCTGAATGAAGAGGTAGCAGATAATGAAGCCTACTGTAAAGGAATAACTATACATGACTCTTTCCCAGGTGTCTTACCTATCTGCTTGTTGGTATTGGATACCATTATCATAGTGACACTGCTACTACTACTACTACGACTACTACTACCTCAAATACGATCACCGCCACCAGCATTACTAAAACATGAGTTGCTATGGTTTAGTAAATGTTGCTTCTTAACTTTCTGCTGTTCAGTAAAATAATAAATAAATAATTAATATGGATTATTTAGCGCAAGACGTGGTGGAGTCTTGATCCTCCATCTGACGAGACAGACGCATTTCATATTTGTACTTACCTATACGTATATATATCCCCTTGTGCTGCTCAGTGCTAATAAAAATGCCTCGCATAATACTAGATTGTGTGGCGGGTGTTATTTTTATATTTGTATATTTCGGTAGACTTATTGATGCTTAGGCGACATGCGCTACATGGATCAGTTCATAAGTTGAAACAACTGAATTAAAGTTGGACGAAAACGACTGTGATGTCTGACTGGAAGCAAAACAACTGGGCGAAGTGTGACTGGAAGCAAAACAATTGGGTGATGTCCGTCTGGAAGCAAAGCAACTGGGTGAAGACTGACTGGAAAGAAAACAGTTGAGTGATGTCTGACTGGAAGCCAAACATTTGGGTGATGTCTGACTGGAAGCTAAACAGTTGGGTGATGTCTGACTGGAAGCTAAACAGTTGGGTGAAGTCTGAGCCAAGGAGCTTCAGTTACCGTCGTAGCAGTGTTCCTTTAGTGCTGTTGGCGTTCTTATTGCGAGTGTTGTTTATGGGGAGGGAGGGATGTCTCCAGGAGATGTGAGACTTAGAGTAAACATAAATAAACCTAAAAGAATGGTAAGGAGAGTGGTTTGGCAACATTGACGGTAGCTTTACTGTTTTGTATTGTTTACATCACCTTCAACAAGAGCAGCTCCCAGGCGTCCACTTCGACTAGTGGGACGCGGAGGTGCCAACACGACCATATATTATTTAAATTTCTCTATCGACTTGTTTAGAAATACTGAACAAGATTACCATCGTTGGGACAACGCAACCCTGTAAATCTTCCTGGATTACCACCGCTGGGACAACGCAACCCTGTAAATCTTCCTGGATTACCACCGCTGGGACATTGCAACCCTGTAAATCTTCCTGGATTACCACCGCTGGGACATTGCAACCCTGTAAATCTTCCTGGATTACCACCGCTGGGACAATGCAACTCGGTAAATTACCCTGGATTACCACCGTTAGGACGACGCACCCTTGTAAACTTTCCTGGATTACCACCGCAGGAAATGGAGGTACAATTAAGACTGCATTTCTGGCAGTCTTTAAATAAAAGAGGATTTCAGCGTTATTGATGAGTATGGCATGAAACCCAAGATGCGTCCTTAAAAAAAAAAAGACTGAAGCAAACCTTTAAAAGAAAGGTGGGAGAGCAGGAAAGCATTGCTTGGCTTCAGAGTTTCTGCTGTACATCACAATGTTTATCTCTTCCTCTGTTCACACTCGAGTTGGCATATCTGCATCACAAGACCCTTGTTATTTCCTTCTAACGAATCCCGGCGGTCACCATCACCCCGGTGACGAACACTATACCAGCCGCGACGACTAACTTGGCGGTGACAACTACGTAAGCCAGCAGCGACGACTAAGTTAGCCAGCAGCGACAACTAAGTTAGCCGGAAGCGACAAATTCGCCAGCGGCGACCAGTACACCTGTGGTACCACGGTAGTGATCGCAGACTTCATTGTTACTGGTAAATCAAATCATATTTTTTTTTATTTTCATAGTAATTTTTACTAAAGGTGAATTAATGATAAAAAAATAAAATAAAAAGTTATAATAACAAATAATCATATTATTATTATTATTATTATTATTATTATTATTATTATTATTATTATTATTAATATTATTATTGCTATTAACAATATTATCACAAACCTTAACATTATTAGGAGTCCCAGAAGGGTTGCGTGAAAATGGTTACCATTATTTTCTTCCTCCAAGATTTTTTTTCACTTGAGAATAACTCATCGGATCGGCTTGCAACTTCAAACATCTGTCAGATTGCCCTCTGCTCATTTTTGTAAACCATTTCAGAGGCGTATCTTATTATCACAGTTATTATACACTAGCCTAAAATATATCTTCATAACTCTTTGCATATAAAGCTTCATTATTTTAATTTTACTGTTAAACTAGATACAACAGGAACTTCAACGTTTATTATCATCTTCATCCAAGTTTTTTGCACACAACAGTTTTTTGGGAATTTTTATCCTCGTTCAGAGAATAAATAATTGTCTTGCCACATGTCAACAACCTCAGCACGGAGACGTCATCCATGTCTGCATAGTTCTATCATGTACTTGTAGAAATAAAGATTATTATTATTATTATTATTATTATTATTATTATTATTATTATTATTATTATTATTATTATTATTATTATTATTATTATTATTATTATGGACTTAAGGGTGTTCAGTGCTCAGCGTGAGCACAACTAGCTCTGAACTACAACGGACTGTCTTTCCGTTTACTGTCATCAAATATCAGGTCAGTTCTGTGCTTGCTAGACAGCTAAGTAATGCTCGAAGGAGAGGTGCCGCCTGTGAAGAGGAAATTGTACACTTGACCAGACGCTTTGGTACATTGTCATATATTTGGATCGTGTTACACTGGATACACTTTAAATAAGAGATGGTATTTCGCTCATACACTGTGCTCTATCAAGCCATGGTGGAATTACCCCCAAAATGTTAGCTAAAATTACACAGAATCAACTAGTGTGACATTTTAATGTGGCAACGTTTAGCTCACCAGGAACTTTACCAACTCGTTACGGTTTGGCGTAGCTGCTCTATAGTGAAACGTTGACACATTAAAATGTCACATTAGTTTTATTTACCTGTATACTCACCCGTCCGCTCAAGCGCACCTACTGTGGGTGAAACTTCACAACAGGATATAATATGGCACCTCAGTATTTACTAGTAATTTCCATGATATTGACAATATAAATTTGATCACTAACGCATCAACGAAGCAAATGTAAATTGGTGTTAAGTTTAAAGTACATAGACTGCACCAGGATCGTTAACCTTCACCTCTACACCATCAACCAAGAACTCCTTAATTTCTAGACCTGAGATTAAAGTATACCATCAGCGTATATATACACTGAGAAATGGTATAAACTTTGGCAATAGATACTGACAAATTGATTTAGAAAGACAGGTGAGAAAACATTAGGACATATTTATTAGAAAATGAAAGCGATCAAGATTCCAGGACAGTAAAGTTTTCTAATAAATATGTCATAGTTTTTGTTCAAGTGTCTTTCTAAACCATACTGAGAGATGCACTGCTCTAAGTGTATAAACATCGAGAGATTTTTTACCTCTTAATGTGCGCCCACTGAGAGATATAAACCTCCCGGTGTATATTTCCTGAAGCAAAGGATTATTTGCATATGTTATATTCAGGAATTATTTGCTAAAATATTCAGTAATTAACAAATTAAAGCAGTAAATTAATTTTTAATGCTAATATTTATGGTTATATTAATTTTGTTTACTGCAGCACTAGCTTCAGATTATACTAAACACATCTCGTTATCAAATTCAATTCTTGGAATTTTGTGCTATATTTATGCATAATTCGAGAAATGTACGTTGACCTAAATAACGAGAGAGCAGGAAAAAACTGAGATTAAGCTAACTTTACCGAACCCACCTTAACTAATGGAGGTCTAAGTTTCTAATTTAGTTAAGTGAGGTAGGAAAAGGTTAAGTTTATAAAGAGAGTAATATAATTTTCTGAGCTGGTTTGAAAAACATATCTGCGCCTGACTCTTGTGTTTACCGAAATATTTAAAATTGCAATCAATCTACTGGAGACATAACACTTTCAAAATTTTAGCTGCATATTGATAAAGTAGTTATAAACATCGAACCACTTAACCACTTAACCGGAAAGAGATGACGATTCAATGAAGCTCATTACCTTTACACCAATAACCTGCACGACCTTTCGGTCTGACTTTGACCATTAACTAGTTTGATAAGTTTCATTCTCCCATATGTGGAGAAAATTCTCCAGTAAAGGGGGTATCTCTCAGCCCTCTTAACCCCGATCAGCCTTCTGGGGGACTTAGCCCTCTCGGAAAGGGCTAGTGGACTCTTCGTTTTTCGCAAACAGCTTTATGAGGAACGTATTTATGTACCATAGCGTCCCGAGGCAAGCCTTTCTCTCCTTGCTAGAGTTCCTGATCAACTACACAACGAGGTTAAACGAGAGTAATTACTCTTTTCTCCATAGCAGGAAAATTAAGGGAAACCCTGTGCCCCACTTTATCTACAAGTGGGGACTATTAGGAATTCTAGTCTATAGCTAGATAACAAGAAACCTACCTTCTGTATTGAATACTGTTGTAATGTGTAGTAAGGAAGAGATATAAAGCTGAACTCAGCAGTTCTTTTGTGTGGAGGGTGACGTGTGTGCGCTTGGGCGGGGTGACAAGCTAGGTTGAATTCAGATATCAGAGCGTGAACATGTCACATACCTCCCACTGACAACAAAGAAAATACTGTCTTTGTGCGATAAACTCTGAGATACTGTCAATCTCCACTACAAAAACTAGTGTTAAATAGAAACACGAGTGTATCATCCACGGTATAATCCCGGTAAGTGTAAAGTTTGTATCGCGGTATGCATTCAGGTGTTATGAAGAAACTGACTCCCTTTCAACGAGTGAGGACATAACTTGGCATCTGTAGCAGCCTACTTAAGACAACAATACTGGGATATACTTCCCCTTCCACAAACTAGGGGAAATTAGTTCAGTTACAATATCCAGGTAAGTCCAGGCATACCCATACCTAATTACATTAGCTATGTAGTTAGTTAGGTTTGAAATTTGACTGTAATTACCAATAGATCCTGTGATATGTGGGTGATTCACACAAACCCAAGAATCACTATGCATTTCAGATGATAGTGAAATGGTGGATATGCGCTTCTTTGGGGCAAATTGTTTTCTAAAATTGTTAATCAATAGCCACTGTGGAATCTGAAACGGCACCCGAAGGGATTTCCAGGGAGAGGCTGCTGGACATCGTGCTTAACAGATAAGTACCGATTCCTACATGTTTGTTTCATGCAGAAAAGTGTACTTACCTAACCAGTTCTCCACACTGTATGCGTGTAACTTGTGTATTGTTTTGCGAGTTTTCCTTTCTCATTATCTTTAATAACAAATATGCAAGGAATTATCGGTTATTCTCCACAGAGGTAAAGATACCCAAAGAATAGAAAATGTTTACTATACCCAGCAGTTTTTTCCCTAGAGGTACAGGTATAATTTTTCAGTGATATCGTTTAGTTTCTTACGTTTGTTATATTGATAGTTATCGTACAACAACTGACTTGTTGCTTCGCTATCGCTATAGATATTTACTAGAAAAAGTCTTGAACGAAATTATTCATAGCACTGTTTTCAATCCCAAGAAAATCAGCAAAGATCTACGGAAAGATTTGGCTTCAGCTGGCGTAAATGTTGATTCTTCAACTGTTCGACGAAGGCTCCTTGAAGTTGGCAGAATTGCCAGAAATCCTGTAAAGAAACAATTATTGACTGCTGCTATAAAGAAAAAACGGCTGAGATGGGCACTGGATCATAAGGGATGGACGACAAATAAATAGAGAAAAGATATATTTGCATATGTGGGGCGTTTTGAAGTAAATGGGAACAGATCAGTGTTAGTGAAACGAAAAAAAGGCGAACCTCTTCGGAATTAACACTTTCAATAAGTGCCAAAACACCCACCTAAGATGTTTTGTTTTTACTGCTAAAGGCTCTTGACGACTTGTTATTGTTGAGGGAACAATGAACAGTGACAAATACAAGACAATCACTGGCAACTCATTTGCTTTCCATTGTGGATGGAGAAGGCATTTTCCATCAGGATCTTGCTCCATGCCACAGTTCTAGCAAAAATGCTGACACCCTTCGAAGAGAACTGACTAAACGTTCTAAACTGCCCTGGAAACTCTCCTGACATCAACCCAATTTAGAATCTATGTGCAATAATCAAATGCAGGATCACGAAACAAAACTGTTAAGTAAGTAAGTAAGTTTATTCAGGTATACACAAATACAATTACATAGATTATTATACATAGCAGCATATGTGTAGAGGAGCTAGAATAACCCAAAAAATTTTAATGCCTTATTATTATACTATAAATGAGATAATATCTTATTAATATACTATAAAGGAGATATACTAGGAATAAGGTAAAAAAAGTTATTTATATTTACATGTGTGTTAGCTAAACAAATAAAAACAAATGTGGAGAAGCCAAATGCTCCTCTTATAAGAACTTGGCGCCACGACGAAGAACTTGCCGAATAAATGTGTTCAATTTTCCAGATAAATGTTTTATTTCGTCAATGTCCCAATTAATATGCACACTACTGTAGTTGAAACATTTTTACAAAAATGTATTTTAATAAATATATTTTAATAAATAAAAATAAATAAAATATACTTTTATAAATATATTTTATTTATAATTGTATTGCTATGTAATCATACTGACTTTGTGCCATACTTAGAATGGCTCCCAAAGGCCTTCAAATTAAACCTGAATCAATTTAAATGGAAAGTTATAAAATACATAACAATTACAATATAAATAAAACTCCTGGTGTTACAATAAAGGCAACAGAGTCTCGCTATTCATGTAACACTCCATTAATTCTATGTGTGTTAAGGTCGATGTGCAGGGCGAGAGAGGTCTCCTGCATATCCCATAACCTCTCCATCAACCTCAACTCACGGATAAGGCACAATGGGTGTCCCTTTAAACCTCAAGAGGCAAAGAAGCTGCAGCTTATCTCCCTCAGAAGACTTAGAAGCTATATCTCAAACCTTCCTTTAGGCTCAAAATTTGGAGATCCACAGCTTATACAAACCTTGGGTCTGTGCCTCAGCTACTTCATAAGACCTTAGAGCAGTGGATCAACACCCTCGTGAGGCTCAAGCTCTTGGAACTTAACCCAGCCAAACACTTAAATATACAAAGCCATTCAGACAAAATAAGGATGGTGTTGTATACAGAGTTTTGCACTATTCCTACATATGTTAGAAAAGAGAGAGACAATAATTTTTTACATGGGGGTAATAGTCTCGTTCTAGTATCATAAAAAAAAACATTAGACTGATTAATATGGGAGTCATGGCAGATATTTTCAAATGCAGTACGATGTGTTAGACCAGAAGGTAACATTTACAAAATAATATTTAAAGCTTGAGCTTGCCTATAACTACTTCTGTACGTTTTAGAATGTAAAAAAAAAATAGAACGTATATACCTGAGTAATAATGGAAACTTTCCAATGAGCAAAATACACATCCACTGAGAGTTTGAACCTGTACAGAAGCCGCTTTCCCGTAATCGCTGCCTAAAGCTACTGGTAACTCTTATTACTGTCATGATATCACCTTCATCCTTCTTGAATATCATCTCCCTTTTACATACAGCTTTTCATTCATTGCGGCTGGTATCTTCTTCCTTGTTCCAAGGATGAATCTTCTTTTTTCTGCTATCTAAAAAGCTGCATCTCCTTCCAGCTTCCTCCAGCTCTGCTTTTTACATGAGGTTACAGATGTTGGAAACTCAGGGATTGCATTCTAAACACATGTGTTGCACATATGCTCAGGATCCACTAAGCACGTCTTCACAGGACACAAGACAACATACAAAGTTATATAACCAAGGAAATGGTTAGCTGAACCAGTCGTTAATTTTTTATGTCGATTGGAAGAGACTTTCTCAGTCCAGCTAATGGTTGGACTTATGCTATAAATATTTCAATAAGGATTCTAACATTCCTCTAAGATACAGTGGCGGTTAAATAATAATAATAATTATAATATTATTACTATAATTATTGTTAATGTTATTATAGTTGCTATTATTATTGATGTTTTCGGTGTCGAAATTGTTGTTATTGACAAAATGATAATAATAATAATAATAATAATAATAATAATAATAATAATAATAATAATAATAATAATAATAATAAGAAGAAGAAGAAGAAGAAGAAGAAGAAGAAGAAGAAGAAGAAGAAGAAGAAGAAGAAGAAGAAGAAGAAGAAGAAGAAGAAGAAGAAGAAGAAGAAGAAGAAGAAAAAAAAAAAAAAAAAAGGTTCATTTATATTTATTCCATAACAATAGATGAGAAAATCGAACGTTCTTAGTATGTACTAAGATTACTTAACACTACAAGTTAAACACTGAAAGATTACATAACTAAGCGTATGAGGTTAATACGAGAGATAGAAAGTTAAAGGAACAGACTCAGTGATACCGTTGACAATGTATTCACCGTAATTATAATTTTTAAGGGAATACCTTCAGCCAATTGGCTTCAGTCAATGGCTGAAGCCATTGGCCAAAAGAATTATAAACATGTCTTGAATGATGGAAATTTTCAGACACACGAGGCTCAGTCGACGGCACGTGGATCATTAAGGTAACTACTCACATATACACTACCGTCAGGAATACTTTATTTGCATTAAGATACAAACCCCATGGTATGTATTTCCTGTGCATGACATAGATAAGAGAATCACCAAGAACATACCATCATCCAGCAGCTGGTACTCGATATCCTCGGAGACAAAACTTTAGTCAAATGACACAAGAACTGCTACCGGGTCTTAAAAGTTTTATAATAAAACCATCAACGTCAAAATGTACAGATCAGAGCCAGCGTCTCGTCCCAGAAGGCGCGAGCGTTTATATGATCTTGGAGTGAGAAAAAGCGGAAAATATTATTTATTTTCACTGGGAAATGCTGAACCCAGCTTCCTGGTGAGAGTTTTCTGCAGATGAATATTCTTTTACCTTTTTTTCTGTTACACAGAAGCATTTTATATTTATATAGCATACGGAATGATTTGGTGGTATAAAAATATAAGTATTTTCGTTTCACGAAATTTTATTCAGAGCAGGATGAAGACGTTGAGATGGAATATATTTGGAAAAGTCACTGAAGTCTTAAAAAAGAGTTCACTTATACTTTATGCTCTCAAAGAGAAGTCGAGATATTCCTGTTAACGATATCGCCAATGTATCAGAAACCCCACAAAACACATTACCACCTCTAATTCCCACCTTTCTTCCCCAAAAACACACACACACACACACACACACACACACACACACACACTTCCAAAAACACGTATCACCAGCAGAATCAAGCTCAGTTTCCCTTGGGGCAAAAAGCTCTCATTCTAACCCTTTTATCTCCGTAAACCGTCTCCCAGCTCATAACAGAAAAGAGTTCTCTTGTCTCCCCAACCGCTCCCCCAAGATATCTTCAGCCTTATAAGAACAAGAACTAGCAAGAAAATAGAAGAAAACCCAGAGGGGTGGGTATATATATGCGTGTACATATATGTGTAGTGTGACCTAAGTGTAAGTAGAAGTAGTGAGACGTACCTGAAACCTTGCATGTAAAGATTAATGTATGATACAAGAAACACAATTAGCTATAAACAAATGTGTTGAACGAAAACAGTATCCAACACGAAGACAAAACTAACAAGAACAATAAGAAATGTGATATGTCGAGCAAGAAATCATGTGAGGAAGGAACTAGACAACAGAGGAGGTGGAAGAATAGATGATAGTATTTTGAGGAACTGTGAAAGATGCAGAAGAGACAGCAGAAACTATACAGCTGGGAAAGTTTTATTGCTAATGCAAAAAAATCATCAATGAAGACATAAATAAGAAAAAAATATTCTGAGTGTAATGAGACCTGCATTGTGTATTAGACATAGAAACAAATTATCTGAATGATGGATAAAAAACACAAGGAAGAAAGCATTGATGGAAGTTAAAGATCCCAATGAGCTAAACCCAACTGACATTAAGGAGAGGCATGATTGGGGCCATGAGTCATGAACTAGTTAAATTGGCCGTAAGTAGTTAATACGTGGAGTCAGGAGCTGAGCTTCTATTCCCACAGCCCCAGCTAGGTGAGCAACAATCACCTAGGCCACGAGTTTATTATGTTCAGTCCGTGCGGTTCTGATGCCTCTCCTACTTTTTAATTTACAAAAATACATTTATGTATATCTCCTCATAGAGAATGTGGAGTGCTGTCTATGTTATAAAAGGGTGGAATGTATCTTGTTCTGTTCCTTTGTTGCTGTCTGTATGGAGATGATGCTTAGCAAGCATCAAAAGTTATTATATATGAAAATGTTCTTCTAAATTCAGGGAATCGTTTTCATTGAAATTTGGGGCAAGAGTTCAATACCATGATATCAACAGAAGCGACCAGTTGATGGGTAACAACTACCATACGGATGTCAACACAAGGAGTTAATAAAATACACTTTAGGAAGAAGAGTATTGTCACAGAAGAGAAGGCCTGATCTAGGACCGGGAACGAAGACAGGGTTGGTGTTGCACCAGGCAACACGGGAGGACTAGTGTGACACTGGGCACCAGGAAAGACCTGGCCTAGCAACCAGCAACAAAGGCCTGGTCTAGTACCAGACAAGGAAGGCCTGGTCTGATACCAAGAAGCAACGGAGGACTGGTCTGCCACCAGACAGCAGATGACTTGTGTGACAACATGCAACGGGTAAGGGCTGATCTGGCAACGGGCAGCAAAAAAATGTTTGGTCTGATACCAGACAACAGGGAAGGCCTGATCTTGTACCAGACCAGGACTTCCCTTCCCTGTTGTCTACTATCAGGCAGCAGGGAAGGCCTGCTCTGATACCAGACAACAGGGAAAGTCTGGTCTAGTACCAGGCAGCAGGGTAGTGCTATAACCACAGCTCGGACACCTGGACACATGTAGGAGAGATGTTAACAGATCGATAATGGTTATCTGTGTGCGCTTCTCAGGATTAAAAAAAGATATTTCGGGTGACGAGCTCGCAAGACCTTCTTCTTGACATCCACGAACCTCCAGCAACGAGGCGCACCAAACATTGTGCAAGTTGCCACCAAGGATGCCAGTTCACGATGTTTAAAAGGCAGTAACTATTAAGATCTTAATGTTGCTTTATAATGGAAATTTCTTTTTAAAGGCACGTGATATCATTAAATTTTGTCTGCATACTGTATTGAGGTTCTGGTACCTCCAAAATCAAATTTAATTTCAGTAGATCGTCTGATAACACGCAATCTGTTCACACGTTTTTGCTATAACATTGTTGCAAAATTACAGTATATCTTGGTGAACACACTGTAAAAAGCCAGACTAACACTCTTCGCACCAATCTAGTTCATACTTCTCCTCCCTCTATAGATACTCCTGGTGTCTATTCTATTTCCGGTTCCTTTTGTTCTCTTCAATACTTTGGAGAAACTGGCCGTTTTCTTTTTGAGAGACTCAGGAGCACAAAAGTACATAGTTTTAGGCTTGCCGACACCAACAATGCTCTTTTCTCTCATGTCAGAGATCACAGTCATCCTATTGGCTGGTCTTCTGCTAAAACTTTCTACCCTACTTCTAACTTTCACAGTCACTGTCTGGTTGAATCCTCCCTTATACACAACTTTCCTTGTATGAATCTTAGTCGTGACTTTGTCTCTGTAGATGCCTTTCTTTCCCATTACATTGTCAAATGTTCTAAATTTCAGAACACATGTGACTTATCCTGATTCCTTTTTCTTCCTCTTCCCCTTTCCTATTTCCTATTTCTTCTTTGGGTTTTCTTTCTTGGGTATTTGGTTCTTTTATCCCCCCCCCTCCCTTTGTTTTTGTTTCTACCCTTAGTGGGCCTCTAACTCTCCTGCAGTGCTCTTCTTTCTTGGTCTTTGACTGATTATTACTACTACTACTACTACTACCTCTACCTCTCTACTTCCTTTCCTATTACCTCTCTTGTCCCATCCCTGTCTACTGGCCTACATATACTGCCCCCTTCTCTCCTTTCTCTTAGTGTGACTTTGTAAATGGTCCAAGTCGGACCGAAACGTTGTCGTAAGTTCTTCTCTCCTATGAGCGGGTTATTTGTGTATAGGATAGTGCTACTCTGTCCCCAGGCAGCAGGATAGACCTGTTCTGGCACCGACCAGCTGGAAATCACTGTTCATGCAGCGGTTTAGGCTTTTTTGGCACAAGGTAGCAATGGAAGAGTTCTCTGGCATCGAAAAGCACGGAAGGCCTTTTCTGCTACATGACAGCAGGAAAGGCCTGTTCTACCACAGAACAGCGGATAAGGACTGGTCTTGCACTGGGAAGCAAGAGAGGCCTTTTCTGGACCTTGGCAAGAGGAAAGGGTTAATCTGTCACCAGAGAGTAAGGAAAAGTATGGTCTGGCACCAGGAAGTAGGGAATTCATGGTCTGGCACAGGGCAGGTTTGAAGTGCTGGTCAGACTCCTAGCAGCAGGAAAAAGGTCTGTTTTGGTACTGGCCAATAGAGAAAGATTTGATCAGGGCTAGCACCAGATAGTGGAGAAGGACTGGTCTAGCACCAGGTAGTAGGGAAGAACTGGTCTAGCAGCAGATAGTGGGGAAGAACTGGTCTAGCAGCAGATAGTGGGGAAGGACTGGTCTAGCAGCAGATAGTGGGGAAGGACTGGTCTATCAGCAGATAGTGGGGAAGGACTGGTCTAGCAGCAGATAGTGGGGAAGGACTAGTGTAGCAGCAGATAGTGGGGAAGGACTGGTCTAGCAGCAGATAGTGGGGAAGGACTGGCCTAGCAGCAGATAGTAGGGAAGGACTTGCCTAGCAGCAGATAGTGGGGAAGGACTGGTCTAGCAGCAGATAATGGAGAAGGACTGGTCTAGCAGCCGTTAGTGGGGAATGACTGGTCTTGCAGCAGATAGTGGGGAAGGATTGGTCTAGCAGCAGATAATGGGGAAGGACTGGTCTAGCATCAGATAGTGGTGAAGGACTGGTCTAGCACCAGACAGTGGGGAAGAACTGGTCTAGCACCAGATAGTGGGGAAGGACTTGTCTAGCACCACGTAGTTGCGAAGGACTGGTCTAGCACTAGGTAGTGGGAAAGGACTAGTCTAGCACCAGGTAGTGGGGAACTGCTGATATTTAACATGTCAGCAAGGCAGTGCTGGTCTGGCACTTGTCAGCAGGGTAGTGCTGGTCTGGAATATGTCACCAGGGAACTGCTGGTCTAGAAATTGTCTGTGGCGTAGTGCTGGTCTAGCACTTGTCAGTAGGGTAGTGTTGGTCTGGAACTTATCACCAGGGAACTGCTGGTCTGGACCATGTCAGCAAGGTAGTGATGGTCTGGATCTTGTCAGCAGGGGGTGCTGGTCTGGCACTTGTTAGCAGGGGAGAGCTGGTCTTGCACTAGGCAGCAGGGGAATGCTGGTCTGACAGTAGACAGCAGGGGAGTGCTGGTCTAGAACTTGTCAGCAGGAGAGTGCTGGTCTGGAACTTGTCAGCAGAGGAGGGCTGGTCTGGCACTAGGCAACAGGGGAGTGCGGGTCTAGCACTAGGTAGCAGGGGAGGGCTGATCTAGCACTAGGCAGCAGGGAAGTGTTGGTCTGGAACTTGTCATTTGGGGAGGGTTAGCCTGGCACTACACAGCAGGAAATGTCTGACCTCACACTGAGAAGTGTGGGAAGGACTGGACTGGCACCGCACAGTACGTAAGGTCTTGTCGGGCTCCAGGCTCAAGGAGAAACCTGGTTTGGCACTGGGCAACAAGGGAAGGACTGGTCTAGCACCGATTAGCAATGGAGGTCTGGTCTGTCATTGGATAGCAATGGGAGTCTGGTCTGTCACTGGACAGCAGTGGAGGTCTGGTCTGTCACTGGACAGCAAGGACGGTCTGGTCTGTCACTGGACAGCAAGGAAGGTCTGGTCTGCCACTGGACAACAAGAAAGGTCTGATCAGTTACTGGTCAGCAAGGAAGATCTGGTCTGCCACTATACAGCAAGGAAGGCCTGGTCTGGCAAAGAGAATCGGGCAAAGCTGGTCTGGTAACGAGCAGCGGGCAAAGCTGGTCTGGTAACGAGCAGCGGGCAAAGCTGGTCTGGTAACGAGCAGCGGGCAAAGCTGGTCTGGTAACGAGCAGCGGACAAAGCTGGTCTGGTAAAGAGCAGCGGGAGAGTCTTGTCTAACAACGAACAGCGCTAACATTCTTGTTTGACAGCGGGAAGAGAGAGACGAATAGCCTGGTACAGGGCACCAGGGATCTGGCAGCAGGGGTCACGGACCCCTGGAACCATCAACAGGTGACTCAACAATAAATAAGTGGCGACTGGGACAAATCGAACGACAAATTCATATCGAGACTCGTTATGCAGAGCAAATCCTCTCAGGGATTGTTACTCTGGATAAAGCGCTTTCAATAACTGACTTGAAGTATAGCTGTGGAGGTCTCACACATACGGAATATATTGTCCATAGACAATATATTTTCCAGTTATAGATAATCTATAACTGAATAAAATATTGTCTATGTTTAGAAAGTATATTGTTAATGTCTGGAAAATATATTGTCTATGGACAGTATATTCCGTATGTGTGAGATTTCCACAATATACTTCAAGTCAGTTATTGAAAACTCTTTATCCAGAGTAACAATCTCTTTGAGACAATAGTTCGTCCATAGACAATACTTTATTCACATATAGACAATTTGTAATATGTTAGCAGCTCTCGTCATTTTTATTTTACTCAAGTCATGTGAAATAGGTGAGAGCTACTCACAGTGTACTTATTGTCTATAGCTAATAAATATATACCTACTCTTCCTGAGATCAAATCTGATTGAATCTCATTCCATAGATGCTATATGTTTCCCATTAATATAATGATAACAACAATAATAATAATAATAAGAAGAAGAAGAAGTAGAAGAAGAAGAAGAAGAAGAAGAAGAAGAAGAAGAAGAAGAAGAAGAAGAAGAAGAAGAAGAAGAAGAAGAAGAAGAAGAAGAAGAAGAAGAAGAAGAAGAAGAAGAAGAAGAAGAACTATAATGATACTTCTACTACTACTACTACTATTAATAATAATAATAACAATAATAATAATAATTATAATGATACTACTTCTACTACTACTAATAATAATAATGAAAATAATCATTATAATACTAATACGTATAGTAATTATAATAACATTTAAAATAATAATTATAATAATATTTATAGTAGTAATAATAATGGTTATAATAATACAAATAATAATAATAATAATAATAATAATAATAATAATAATAATAACACCAACACCATTGTATTACTCATTTTTTCACACAGGTAAATACTAGCTTCGTTTCCCTGTTACTTTTTAGAACATCTATAACTGGTAAACAGTAGTGTTGGCATAAAATCCCAAGTTACCAGAAAACTGACACTGTGGGGGAGGGATGGAGTGGACAATTACGGGTATCGTTTCATCCTCTATAAATAAATGAACCAATGACAAGTACCGAAATTGTCATTTTTAAAAAGCTAAATTTTTAATCAAAAACACAAATTGCATGAAATGTATAAAGCGTGCGATAAAATATCTCATCGTTCCCCCAAAAAAATTCAATAGCTGAAAAGTTAACAGATAATGGAGCTGAACTTTGATTTTCCGACACATTCTATTGATCTCGTATAATATTTAATTGATTTTATTGGCGCCTTAACGGATAGTTATTGTACCTCATACTGTGAGTGGTTGTTTGTTGTGTATGAGTAGTTCACACTGTGAGTGGTAATTTATTGTGTATGAATAGTTCACACTGTGAGTGGTAATTTGTTGTGTGTGAGTAGTTCATCCTGTGAGTGGTAGTTAGTTGTGTGTGAGTAGTTTCTTGTCTATGAGTAGCTCATCCTGTGAATTGTAGTTGTGTGTGAGCAACACACTTCGTGAATGGCAGTTGTTGTGCATTAATTAATTCTGAAAATAATTGTTTATGAATGACTTGTGTTAGACAAGATATAAGATTAGAAACATCGGACACAGAATCTGTTTGGCTACAGTTTCTCGAAGGTCGTGAAAAATTAATTTTGGGTGTGATTTATAGGCCCCCAAACCTTGATAGGGAGTGCGGAAGGCTGCTTTGGGACGAAATTCATAAAGCGTCTAGATATGAAAATGTTGTGTTAATGGGAGATTTTAACTTTAGACAAATTGATTGGAACAATGTGATAGGAAATCTTGAGTCTAGTGACTTTCTTAATACGGTTCAGGATTGCTTTTTAAAACAGTTTGTGACAGAACCAACTAGAGGAAAAAACCTGCTTGACTTGGTTCTTGCCAACAAAGAATCACTAGTTAATAATCTTGAGGTTAATGATGAGCTTGGGGAAAGCGATCACAAATCACTTAGTTTCAATATATCATGGAATTACCCAGATAACTGCAATCAAGTCTCTGTTCCAGACTTTCGCTTGGCCGACTTCATGGGACTGAGAAATTACCTGGGTGGGCTAAATTGGGATGACCTTACTATGGGTCAGGTAGGTAGGGCTGCTTGACAATATGACGTATTTCAGAGCATAGTGCTAGCTGCCCAGACAACTTTTGTTCCGAGTAGGGAAATTAGATCTATCAAAAATGATCCCAAATTGATAAACAATAGATTAAAACATCTCAGTGGTCAAAAGAGAGGAATATATAGGCGTATCAAAAGAGGGGAAGGACAGTTAAGAAATCAGTGTATTCAATTAAAAAGAGAGAAAAAAGGAATAAGAAAAGCAAAATAGGATTATGAGGAAGGCTAAAGTCGCAAGGGATTCGAAGACTAACCCAAAAGGGTTCTTTCAGGAATACAGAAGTAAGATTAGGGACAAGATAGGCCCACTTAAGAGTAACTCAGGATAGATCACTGACAGGGATAAGGAAATGTGTGAACTTTTCAATGGCTACTTCTCAGTTTGTACTCAGGAAGATACTAGCGAAATTCCAGAAGTAATAAATTATGTAGAACAGGACGATAATAAACTATGCACATTTTTTTTTTTATATATATATATTTTTATTTTATATTTTATTTTTATATTTTATGGTCCTCAGACAAATAGAGAAATTAAAACCTAACAAATCCCCAGGCCCTGATGAACTGTTTGCAAGGATTTTAAAGGAATGTAAAGAGGAACTTAGCATACCTTTGGCTAATCTTTTCAATATATTACAACAAACTGGCATAGTGCCAGACAAGTGGAACAAGGGGACAAGTCCTTAGCTTCGAACTATAGACCAATAAGCCTTACCTCCATAGTTGGTAAATTAATGGAATCAATAATTGCCGAAGCAATTCGTAGCCATCTTGAAAGGTATAAATTGATTAATAAATCTCAACCCGGTTTTACAAAGGGGCGTTCCTGTCTTACGAATTTACTAGCGTTCTTCACTAAGGTATTTGAGGAGGTAGATCATGGCATTGAATATGATATTGTGTATATAGACTTCAGTAAGGCTTTCGATAGAGTTCCACATCAGAGGCTGTTGAGAAAACTTAAGGTACACGGAATAGGAGGATAATTTTTTTCCTGGGTAGAGGCATGGTTGACAAATAGGCAGCAGAAAGTTTGCATAAATGTGGAGAAATCAGAATGGAGGCACGTCACAAGCGGTGTTCCACAGGGGTCAGTGTTGGGTCCCTTGTTGTTCACAATTTACATAAACGACATAGACGAGGGAATAAATAGCGATATAAGCAAATTTGCTGATGACACCAAAATAGGCCGTCCAATTCATTCAAATGAGGACATTAGATCACTCCAGGATGACTTGAATAGAGTGATGCAGTGGTCGGAGAAGTGGCAGATGCAGTTTAATATAGACAAATGCAAAGTTCTAAATGTTGGACAGAAAAATAACCATGCCACATATAAACTAAATAATGTAGATCTTAATATTACGGATTGCGAAAAGGATTTAGGAGTTCTGGTTAGCAGTAATCTGAAAAAAAGACAACAGTGCATAAGGGCTCGCAATAGAGCTAACAGAATCCTTGGCTTCATACCAAGAAGTATAAATAAATAGAGAAGTCCTCAGGTAATTCTTCAACTCTATATATCCTTGGTTAGGCCTCATTTAGATTATGCTGCACAGTTTTTGTCACCGTATTACAGAATGGATATAAATGTACTGGAAAACGTACAAAGTTGATTCCATATATCAGAAATCTTCCCTATGCGGATAGACTGAGGGCCCTGAATCTGCACTCTCTAGAAAGGCGTAGAATTAGGGGGGATATGATTGAGGTGTATAAATGGAAAACAGGAATTAATAAAGGGGATGTAAATAGGGTGCTAAAAATATCTAGCATTGACAGGACTCACAGCAATGGTTTTAAATTGGAAAAATTCTGATTCAGGAAGGATATAGGAAAGCACTGGTTTGGTAATAGAGTTGTGGATGAGTGGAACAAACTCCCGAGTATCGTCATAGAAGCTAAGACATTTGTGTAGTTTTAAAAATAGGTTAGATAAATACATGGGTGAGTGTGGGTGGGTGTGCGTTGGACCTGACTAGCTTGTGCTACTAGGTCAGATGCCGTACTCCACCCTTAAGTGAATGTGACTGATCTGACTAGATCAAGACATTGGCTGAAGTCGGTGGGAGAATTGGACATGCCTCGCATGGGCCAGTAGGCCTGCTGCAGTGTTCCTTCTTTCTTATGTTCTTATGAATGATTTTAAGTACCCACAGCTCATCCTGTGAGTAGTGTTGTGTACCCACAGAACATGCTCTTGAACGATATTGTATACCCACAGCTCGTGCTGTGACTGGGAGCATCCTGATCTCATCAGATGAAAGGCAGCTTGCAGTCCATCCTTTGAATTGTGCTTTAAGGTGAAAATTATTAAAAGGATTAAAAAAAAAACCATTTGATCAGTTGTTGTAGAAAAAAATGATTAATTAAATCTTTTATTTCGCTGAAGAGGATTTAGCTTTACCTAAACAATTACACAAATTAATCTCATGCTTGAAAACATTGCCTTTGACTTCGTTCAGTTTTGTTTATTGTGAATGTATGTTTTTCTGCAGTTCACCATGGGAGATGTTAAAATTTATTCAACTCAGCATTCCATTATTTAAATAATTTACACCACTGTTTCCTGACAAGATGAGCCTTATGAAAATAAATTTAATTGGAATAACGTAAGTTTGAAAGCTTTATCAATTTATACAGAAATGTTTAATGAAGCTCTGAGCAAAATATTGTCCCAATAAAAGCTTGTTCTTTTAAATGTGGATTCACTGTCAGTTCTTCACTCAACAGCTTCTTCGACACGGGAAGAACTCAAGAAGATACGAATAACTGTATCATGAACGTAAATAATTAAATTAATGTGTTTACCGTGTATTCACAAGTATCCCACAATTTAGAAATGAATCTTTAGGTTTCTCATTGTTCCTCCCTTGACCATTATTAAGAAGCAACTTTATATCAGTTCAGGAGGGACCGAAACGTCGTCTAAAATTTAATCTCCAAATTCAGTGTTATTTGTGAACTGTGCTCGGTAATACATTATATGACTGTATTAAAATACTAACATTAAAGTTATGTAATGACTATCTTGAGCTTGCATCAAGATAGGTACCCAGTGTTCACTGGGTACCTGATGTTTGGTAGGATGGTAGCCCAGGGGATAAATGCGTCTTGAAGTTTATTTACCCAGTGTTCTGGGAGGCTGGGTAAATGTCACGGGTTTGATCTCTGGTCAGTCGCGGTATTTTTCCTGTGGATGCATTAATATGTATATAACAATGCTCAGCAGAACGAGAACCTCACGTATTGAGGCTTGACGGAAGGCAAAAGCTTCAGATAGAATCATCATTCAACTACCCTGGAAGAATAGTAAACGGATTACAAAGGACTACTTCTGTACATCTAGGATGGCTGATGCCTACTTACCAAGTCTAGGATCTTTCTTTAATTCATGGTATAACTTAACAAATCTTTGAGGACAATTCGGTTTCTCAGTTCTGAGCAAAGCCCCATATACCACGCCTTTCTTAACGTTGAACGTTTCAGGGGAAAGGTTTCCTTGATTTTCCAGATTGCAAAAAGACTTGTCAAGGCTAATATAATTAGTGTCACCATCAGTAGGCGCGAAACTTAAGCCATAACCGAGGGCTGTCTGTTGGTCCCAGGTAATGTCAACACTCCACACGTTAGTAACGAAATCCTGGTTAATATGTTGGGACCAGCTACGAGGGTGTTTAAACATTCAGTTTTCCGTTTCATTACTCCAGTCCCCTATATATGTAAACTAATAAATGATCTTGTCACTCTAGTGGTACCATGTTGAAGAACTTTTGTATGACTTTTCCCACTTCGTGTTTTAGCATATCAATATTCTTAGTAATTACAAACCTGTGGAGATAACCAAAAGAGGTCGACGACAGATAACCAACCTGTTCTGTAGAAGCGATTTTGGTAACACCTGTTCACTGAGGCACTTTCGTAAAAATACGTATTTTAATGACTCATTCTGGGCGTTAAGAAGAACAGATTTGTACGAGAAAACAGTAATGGAGAAAGGAAAAAGTCTAGAGAATTGGGATAAGAGTTGGCTAGGGTGAACTGGGCCAACTTCTGGAAACAGGAGGTTTTTTCCATTTTTCTGCTTCTCCATTGTCTCTGTATGCGATTATAAATCCATATATACACCTGTTAACCCTTTTGGGGCCTAGTTCCTAGGCCTTTTGTGTATCCATATGCTCTTGCGCTACCGTCCACAGGATGGATATGGGGTGCACAATAAACTAGCCACTTTGGTGGCAAAATCTAAATCTGTATGCGATGGAATTTTCCCTACTGATAGATGCCAGATATCTTTGAGATCATAATATTAAAGTCTGTTATAATGATACGATATAAAGTTTGACGGCATGTTGGTGATAACTTTCATTTCACTAATGTTATGGTAGTAAGGTCATTACTAAATATTTAATGTTGATGGGCTTCTACATGCTTCTACTGCTCCTTGTTTAATATCTTGCCTTCATCTTTCTGGCACCTGGCACTGGTCTGCTTGATGCCATCTCATTCCCTTGAACGGATCTACCTAGACTTTTTACTCATTTCTGCAACATTGCAAGCGCCTGATGATGGTTTGATTGCAACTCGAAAGGCCTAGAGCTATCATTGGTTGTTTTGCATCATGTATCATTGGTTCGCGATTTTTGCATGCATATCGCAAACCAGATGATAGTAAAACAAAACAAGGTATAATGGGGAAATGAATCAACTCATGACCTTTTGAATTGCTGCTAGTGCTTTATCAAGAGGTTTGCAATATCAAGAAATTGAGTTATGAGAATATTTCAGGAAGCTAGCTGAAATCTAGACGCTCTAGACCACTGCACTACCATGACAGATAACGTTAGGTGTCTAGTGAGAATACAAGAAGCCTAGACATGTTCTTACTAGACACTTAACGTTATATACCATGATGGTTCAGGGATCTAGAGTGTCAAGAGTTTAGTTGACTTCCTGGAAGGCTGCCTAAGTTCTCGGGTTACAGTGGATGCATTGATATTTATACTCGGTGGCCACTTTATTAGGTACATCCTTCTAGTACTGAGCAGGGCATCCTTTTTCCCCCAATAACAGCCGGAATTCTTCATTTGGTACTCCCCTATCTTGCCTCTGAAAAAAAATCCATTCTTATCTGTTGCTATAATTATTATAATCATACCTAAGTGCTAAACCTATCTGTTGCTAGACTTGCAACATTGCACAGCTCCTGATGACGCACTAGAATGCGAAAGGTATTGTAACCTTTGTTCGAGGGGTTTTCAAATAAAGTACATTACGGACAAACTGGTAAACCTTGAACTAAGATTACAACAACGTAAATAAAGCACTGGAGCTGAACAAGAGTCTAGTGTTCTATTTATTCATGAGAAAGATTTTATATACCCAGTTGATTTTCAAAATACCAAGGAATTTGTATGGAGCAGGTCCATGGCTGAGCGAAATATAATTAATAAATAACTAAAATGCACAATACCGTGACTGGAACAATACACACATAACCCGCACATAGAAGAGAGGAGCTTAATACGACGTTTCAGTCCGACTTGGACCATTTACAAAGTAAATGGTTCAAGTCGAACCGAAACGTCGTCGTAAGCTCCTCTCTCCTATGTGTGGGTTATTTGTGTATTGTGAAATGTAATCGAATCATGTTTCAATTTGAATATGAATATTAGCTCAGAGTTATATAAATTAGATTCATTTTTATTTAATATAATTTGTTAGGAATTAAACCTATGCCTAAAATTTTACTTGACATGTGACCTGACCAAATCTTCACTACACTCCCACGTTCAGCGTTCTGGGTCAGGTGGTGGGGTCATATGTGAGGTGATATCTTAGCCTTCTAAGCTTCAGCTGTTCCATTATTTTTACAGTTCCTCGATATAACAGTGAAAAGTACTATTTCTTCTAGATCTATCGTGATTTTTCTTATTACTAATGAAGAACAAAATTTATATAACAACAGAAGTCTTCTATGGCAGAGATGTGACCTGACATATACAGTCATGTTGTATTAGAGATTGCAATTAATATACACCAGTAGTGTGTATACCTTTTTTATTTTTAAATTGTTATTTTTGATATTGTTATGAGCCACCATCATTGGATTTGGGAGTGATGTTCGAATATCTGTGTACAAGGGATGGTAGGTTCAAGCAAATGCATCGTTACAAATGCGCAGTGACTGCATCATCAGACGGCCAAAAGAAAACACAGTACAATTTAGATATTCACGCAAAATTTTCTACATAATTTGGCACCTTGAAAGCACTATATCACAGCTTGACACTGTTAAAGCATCACCCAACACTCTTCAAGTCAACAAATGCTACATTCACATGGGAACACATCATTAAGTGTCAGAGTAACTCTTGAAGATCACTCAATGCCGCAGTTGCATGCAACACATCTTTAACTGTCACGGTAAACATGGAGCGTAACTCAACACCTCACTAGTTAACAATGCTGCAGTTGTATGTAACAAATCACTAACCGTCACAGTAACACTGATTATCACTACTACAGCTTCACGTAACAGTCACTATTTACATGTTGCAAATCCACGTGACATATCCCTAATTGTTATTATACCACTAAATGTCATGACACGTCCCAAAGCGTCACTGTTTTTATACTACATATCACTGTTGCTCCTGAAATGTTGAACACGAGCTGTCCGCTAGTTTCTTAATGCAGCTGAGGGGTTCTTGATCGACAAAAAGTGATCCAGATCTGATGTCCGCCCATTCTTCCGTTCTCCCAGGCAATGTACGACAATGAAGGTTTTACGTTTACCCAGTGTATGGAACGCAATACTTGTATATGCTTCTACTTGCTGCAGTCTGAACACCCACTGTCCAGGGCCTGGACATCCAAAGGTCGACCAGATAAGAGATGATAACGAACGAGAACTAGAAACTACGACCAATTTTCTTCCTCCTCGCCTCGTCGCAATACAAGACCTAGGCGTCCTAGCATCGATGTCGTGGCACACCACATGCTCCTGGATTTTCCCATACATGACTAACAGACGCCTGGCGACTCTCTCCCTGTGCCTTCCTTATAATACTCGACATGACAATATCTTGGCATGGGTCTGAATCCTTCGATGACGGGTAAGCATCTCTGTGTTAATAATGTTTGTAAGGAAACAGGTAGTTTCTTGACGCGGGTCTTAGTCATATGACGACCCGCAGCTGGAGCTTTTGATCATCTGACGGAGGCCTTCAGCTGGCTTACCAATCTTCTCCCTTTAAAAATTATGGTTTTGATTATAACCTATTCTCTTTATTTTGTCTATCTAACAACCCTGTGGTCGTTGTTGTTGTTGTAGATTCGCTGGTATAATCGCCCGGGTCGTGCCTTTTCCAAGAGATGGTCCGGCCTTGGCTCCCTGTCGTGGGGGTGTCTCAGACCAATGTCTGCCATGTCCCTAGGCCTAGCCACATTTCCAGCCCCCACGGGGCTCAGAGAGAGAAGCTAGGCACCTTGGGCTGCCAAAACCGTGCCTACACTGGGCTCGAAGGGTGTGGCAGCTGCATAGCAGCAGACGATGTCAGGAGGTGCAAAGGCAGCAAGGACTACAGGATACTTTTGAAGCCACGCCCCAGCTTTGGGCCCGAGCGCTGGGAAAGCTCAAGAATGCCTCTTGTTTTGTGTTGCTGCTGCTACTACTTCCCTTGTCCGTTGCACTCTGACCTGTGGTCGCCTTTTCCCTGTCTTATATAAGGCAGAGAGCTTGATTATTGGTTTGCTCAGTGCAGCCAATCACAGTATTGGTGATTACTTCATAACGCCTACCACAACCAATTTCAAATTTGCAGCTGCCAGCAGCCACCCTATTGGCTGTCAGTGCCTGCCACTCGTTCAAACCATGTCTCCCACGAAAACCCAGTACTCCCATTGGTTGATTGAAACATAAGCAAGTAACAAAAAAGGGCACAATATGCACAATACCGTGACTGGAACAATACACACAACCCTCACATATAAAAAAAGAGAGGAGCTTACGACGACGTTTCGGTCCGAATTGGACCATTTACAAAGTCACACTAACACAAAGGACAGGTAGAAGGGGGTATTTATAGGCAGGCAGACAGGGGAGGGCACAAGAAAGTGGTGGAGGGGTAATAATGGAGGTAGTAGTGGTAGTAGTAGTAGTAGTAATGGGAGAGGAAAGCATCAACAGAGACAAAGCCAGGGCTAAGATTCATACAGGGAAAGTTGTGTATAAGGGAGGATTCAACCAGACGGCGACTGTGAAAGTTGGAAGTAGGGTAGACCGTTTTAGCAGAAGACCCATCAATAGGATGACTGTGATATCTGACATGACAGAAAAGAGCATTATTAGTGTCGGCAAGCCTAACACTATTTTTTTTTTTTTTTTGTGCTCCCTAAGTCTTTCAGAAAGAGATCGGCCAGTTTCTACATAGTACTGAAGAGGACAGGAGGAGCAAGAAATAGAGTAGACACCAGGAGAATCTATAGAGGGAGCTGAGGTATGAACTAGATTAGTGTGAAGAGTGTTAGTCTGGCGAAAGGTAAGTTTGATGTCTAAGGAACGGAGAGAGTTGTTGAGATTAGAGAGACCAGAGATGTAGGGAAGGCAGAGGACAGGAGAGTTCCCAGGAGTAGAGGGTTTAGGAGAGAAGAAAGTCCGTTTGGAACGAGAGAAAGCATAGTCTATGAAATGGGAAGGGTAGCCAAGGCGGGAAAATTAATTATGAAGAGTGGAAATTTCTGCTTCAAGGAACTGAGGATCACAAATGCGGAGAGCATGGAGAAAGAGGGAGATAAGAACACTTTTCTTGACAGAGGAAGCATGATAAGAGGAAGCATGGGCTTGCGGTACACGGAAAAGGCAAAACCTGTAACTGAGCGGTGGACATCAACATCAAGGAAAGGAAGCAAAGAATTAGATTCCCAATCAGCTTTAAATTTAATGGAAGGGGCAAGATTATTAAGAGCATCAAGAAATGGTTGGAAGAGACTTGAGTCATGAGGCCAAAGAGCAAAGATGTCATCTACATAGCGGAGCCAGAGTGAAGGATGTACATCAATAGTGGGAAGAAGAACAGTCTCGAAGTATTCCATGTAAAGATTAGCAAGAACAGGAGATAGAGGAGAGCCCATTGCGACACCAAAGGTTTGAGAAAAATATTTACCTTGAAAAGAAAAGGAATTAGAGTTCACACAAAGGCGGATAAGATTAAGAAAGACATCAGTAGGTATAGGGAGATGAAGTAACCTTTCATTTGCCTTCACTCTAAGAAAATTAAGGACATCATCCAGAGGGACATTAGTGAAGAGGGACTCGACATCAAGACTAAGCATCTTACAGGTCGGGAGAGAGCGAATCCGTTCGATGAAGTCTTGACAGTGACGAAGGTGGGCAGGAGAAAAAGTACTAAGAAAGGAAGTGAGGGTTTTGACTAACCAAGAAGCAAGAGAATAAGAGACAGAACCTCTAGAAGATATGATGGGACGCAGAGGAATATTAGGTTTGTGAGTTTTGGGAAGGTCATAGAGATCACAGTCATCGTATTGATGGGTCTTCTGCTAAAATTGTCTACCCTACGTCGAACTTTCACAGTCGCCGTTTGGTTGAATCCTCTCTTATACACAACTTTCCCTGTATGAATCTTAGCCCTGGCTTTGTCTCTGTAGATGCTTTCCTCTCCCATTACATTGTTAAATGCTTCAAACTTCAGAACACCCGTGACTTAACCTGATTCCTTCCCCTTCTATCTCTTCCCCCTTCTCTTCTTTCTCCTTTCTTCTCTGGGTTTTCTTTCTTTTCTTTTGCCTTGTATTTGTCCTTCTTTATTTTCATTTTCCCCCTCTGTGTTCTTGTCCTTACCCTATGCGGGCCGCCAGCTTCATTGCAGTGCTCCTTTCCTAGAATATGACTGACTCCACTACTAATACTACCACTACCACTACTACCTCCATTATTACCCCTTCACCACTTTCTTGTGCCCTCCCCTGTCTGCCTGCCTTTAAATACCCCTCTACCTGTCCTTTGTGTTAGTGTGACTTTGTAAATGGTCCAAGTCGGACCGAAACGTCGTCGTAAGCTCCTCTCTTTTGTATATGTGCGGGTTGTGTGTGTATCAGCAAGTAGACAATTATCTCCGTATTCGTAACAGTGTTTAAACCCAAGCATGTTTTTAATAGTTCCATATTTTAAAATCGTTCACCCCATCCTTCTACCATGTAACAAGCATCCGATATCCATGAGTTTCCGCCTCGTACATTTGTACATCGTGCAATGGGTTTCTCCCAGCAAATCAAAATCTATTTTTCCAAGGTTGATGGACTGATTACAACATCTTCGTTACTACACCAGTTGCCTCCAATTTATTCTCCTTTGTATTTCACCGAAGAAACCTACTGCTTAGGCAAAATGTTTCAATCAACAATAAACGCACCCACCTTTAATACCTTTAATAACCACAGCGCGTCGCCCACAGTCAACATCTTTATTAACTACAGTGTCACCTACATACTGGATAACTATTGCCCACACCGTGCGCTTATAAAGTCAGTATGGAATAAACGCGAGAGAAGACAGTGTACACTGGTACACAGGAGGGAGGGTGAGGTGCGTGAGTGTGTCTCAGGGGACTTTTCACGTGTTTTCTCTGCTTACTTTAAAAAACCCATTGTGAGGAGGGAGGGAGGAGGGAAGTAACATAGGTATCCACTGTATGGGGGAAAAACCTTGTGGGTAATAATGATACTCACTGTGTGGGTTAAACGTTGTGGGTAATAAAGGTATCCAGTGTGTGGGAGAAACATTGTGGGTAATAAAGGTATTCATAGTGTTGGAGAAATGTTGTGAGTAATAAAAATATCCACTGCTTCTAAGTATCATGTACTCCACCTCGTCGACATAACATTCTATTGTATTTCCACCAGTTAACTGTCTGTACATCTATGTTCCTTGTTTACTATATGTACACCTATGAACCATGTGCACACATATGTTCGGTGTGCAACCAAGTGCTATGTTTGAACCTATGTTCTATGTGTACATCCATAAGGTATGTGTACACCTGTGAACTATATGTGCCCCCCATTAACAATGTCTACACTAGTGTTCTACATGTACACCCATGTGCAACACATGCATCCATGAGCAATGTGCACACCCATGAACTGTGTGCTCCCATAAGCTTTAATTACAGTCATGAGTCATGCGTACAACCATGTACATTACATTCTAAAACTAAGCTGTACAAACCACGACAAGGTACACTAATCATATTGAAAAATGTGACACATGTACAACAACTGGGAATCCTTATTGAGGAAACGTTTAACAGATGTTACACAAGTGTCTCATTCTTCAATTTGTCGGTTTTCTGATCCATTTATCACACTAATCATAGACTTCAGTGCCTAAGAGGGAAAATAAGATTTAAAAATATACACAGAAAATCGCTGCAGTTAACTTACCGACACCTAGAGATTAATATCCTAATATCCGTTCATCTTCCACAGTTCATCAATCAAAGGTTTAGGTTGTTAATTATGTTTAAGTTAAAGGGGTTAAACTTTACATGAATGTAAAGTTTAACTCCTTTTTAAGTTTACATAATTAACAACCTCCGCAACTATCTTCCCCTAATAATTTTTAATGTGATATTAATGTGTCTATAATAATAATGTGATATTATTGAACAGACATGAGCACCCGAGAGATGACCCTAATTTCTAATCAATTAATGGGATAACTAATTATCTCACAGTAGGTAAGATGTAAACTCATCGATATCATTGTGTATAAGTAGGTTCAAAATCTGTGTACAGCACATGAGTCAAGAATATTTTATTTCTGACATGTGTATTGAAAGACATTTATTATTTATGTAATGCAAGGTGAACACATTTAGCTCCATTTGCAATAAGAGATAAACACCTTTCGGTGTATGCGCGTGGACAGATACCGACTTCATAGTGTATATACACTATGAAGATGGTTTACCGTATACGAAGAGCCAATAAACCTTTTATAAACTACTGTGAATGTCTTAAAATACTGAATTTATACAGATATTGGCTACTCACAGTGTTGTTATTGATATATATATATATATATATATATATATATATATATATATATATATATATTCTGTACCGCTACGGCTTATTTAAATAATTTAGATTTTATTTATTGGAAAAACTTTTATGAGATAATGATTATTCATTATCAAAAGTCTAATATACTAACAGACTGACGGTATACATAGTCTATCATTCTATAACGTCACTTCTTCCAGGAATAATTTCAAGTAGGAAATAAGATTTAGAACTTTTCCTTCAAGAATATGTGGGAACTGAAATAGGTTAAAGTTGAAGTTAAAGTCGAATGGTGGTGGGAGAATCCATAAGTAGTTGTGGATCAATGTTGATGGATGTCATCTGTTGCTGGTTGCACCCAAGGTGTACACCAGAAATACTATGTCCTTTTTTTTCATTTTTCTTGCTTTTTCCTCCCTGTTCCTTTCTCTTTTTTTCACCGTGTGTGTGATCCCGTGCTTCATTTCTCTCGTCTGACTTCTCTGAGGTCATAGAGTTTGTTTTGCTTATCCTGTCTCCCTTTTAGCGGACGGTGGGTCGAGCCTCCATCTCTCCTTCTAGTGAATAACCTACAACAGTTTATTGTCTCAGGAAATTAAGGCAAGAGAAAGGCATGTTGTAATAGCCAGGTTGGATGTAGTCATGACGACCAGGTTGCGTGTTGTCATGACGACCAAGGTGGGTGTGGTCATGACCTGGGAAGTAGGAGTCATAATGTCGGAGGATCTCGCCTTCAAAGACCAAAACAATGTATCTACCGCATCTGCTAGGGAAATGATAGGATGGATAATGAGAACCTTCAAAACTAGGGACGCCAAGCCCATGATGATTCTCTCCAATTCGCTTGTTCTCTCTAGGCTGGAATACTGCTGTACACTAACTGACCCCTTCAAGGCAGGCGAAATTGCTGACCTGGAGAGAGTACAAAGACCTTTCATGGCACACATAAGTACGATAAGGAACCTAAATTTCTGAGAACGGTTGAAGGCCCTTGATTTGTATTCCCAGGAATGCAGGAGAGATAGATACTTGATAATATACACTTGGAAAATCCAGAGGAATTAGTACCAAACTTGCACACGAAAATCACTCCCTATGAAAAGCAAAGATTCGGCAGGAGATGCAACATTTCCCCAATAAAAAGCAGGGGCGCCACGAGTACACTGAGAGACAAAACAATAAGTGTCCGGGGCCCAAGACTGTTCAACTGCCTCCCAGTATACATAAGGGAGATTACCAATAGACCCCTGGCTGTCTTCAAGAAGGCACTAGACAGGCACCTGTAGTCAGTAACTGACCAGCCGTGATGTGGTTCGTACGTCAGTTTGCGTGCGACCAGCAGTAACAGCCTGGTTGATCAGACCCTGATCCACTACGAGGCCTGGTCTCAGACCGAACCGCGGGGGCGTTCAACCGCGAAACCCTCTCCAGGTATACTCCAGGTATGACGACCAGGTTTGGGTGTAGTCATGACGACCAGTTGGGTGTGGCCTTGATGACCAGGTTGGGTTTGATCATGGCGACCAGGTTAAGTGTGGCCATAACGACCAGGTTGGATGTGGCCCTGACGACCAGTGAGTGATCATGACGACCAGGTTGGGTGTGGCTTTGTTGACCAGGATGGATGTGGTCATGACGACCATGTTGCATGTGGCCTTGATTACCAGGTTGGGTGTGGTCATGACGACTAGGTTGGGTGTGGCCTTTACGACCAGTTCGAGTGTGGTTATGACGACCAGGTTGGGTGTGGTCCTAACACCGTGGTAGGGCTTGGTCGTACGATCACACCGTCCAGTGTTGTCTTAACCACTGGGTGTGGCGTAATTCTGGCCCCTGGTTCAGGTATGGTGTTGATCACCAGGTAGAGTGTACACTTGATCACTTAATCGGGTGTGGCCCTGACAGCCACTGTCAACAACGTATGATACCTCATCTTTCTCACCCTCCTCTCCCTAAAGGGGTAAGTGTATTACTCACATTAGGAGCTGCATGGAAGGTGGGGAGAGAAGGCACAGTGTATATTGATTATGTTAGGCACAAGGAAAGAAGGAAGGAAGGAAGGAGAAAAATAAGAAAGGAGGGAGGAAAGAGAATACGAGGAGATTCTCATACAGCAAGCTGAGCTGATTTATTTATACATAATTGTATCGCCAACGTCTTATTTGGTTCATAACCTCCCAGGTGGTAAAGTGTAGAAAGTATTGCAACATAGGTTGTATTTATTATAAACACCGCGGCGCTGTCACCTCAACAAGAAATTGTAGCTAGAATAACCTTTAGCTCCCTTATCCCTGAACATTTATTTTTTAAAATACTTTTTTTTTATAGCCTTTTCCTTTCTTATCCTTGAGCATATCTTTTTAAAATACTATTTTATAACCTTTTGTTTTCTTGTCCTTGAGCATTTCCTTTTCAAAATACCATTTTATAGCCTTTAATTCTTTATCGTAGAGGACGTCTTCTAAAAATTACTATTTTAAAAAAATAATACCAAGATGAACGAGAGACAATGTGTGGCATATAAAGGCCACGAGTGTTAATATCTGCATCAATTGTATTATATAAAATGTAGCGAAAATTTTCAGGAATAAATTAAATAAACCTTAAGACACTTGAGCAAACACTTAAGGGAACTTATTAGTATATGTACTGACTCTACGTTTAAACACCAGTTACACCGATTACATATCGAATATTATTATTTTCACACTGATACCTTTATATTGATGGCACATTTCGACAGATTAATTTATCATTCTACATAAGAGATTTGGAGGAAAAAGTACATCCGCAAGACACTCATTACGGCTTTAATGAATTAAGAAATATTGAGTATTAATGATTCGAGTCACTGATTTTTCTTAAAAATGAAGAGCCTAACTGAATTCCTAAATATATTTAATCGCACACATACACACACATACACACATATACACACATATATACAGACACATACACATACACATATACACACACATACACACATATACACACATATATACACACATACACACAGATACTTACACACACATACATATACACACACATACACATACACATATATACACACATACACACATATACACACATATATACACACATACACACACACATACACACATTCATACACACATTCACATACACACATTCACATACACACACACATACATACACATACATACACTCAATCAAGGAAAAAGATCTTGGGGTGAGTATAACACCAGGCACATCTCCTGAGGCGCACATCAACCAAATAACTGCTGCAGCATACGGGCGCCTAGCAAACCTAAGAACAGCATTCCAACATCTTAATAAAGAATCGTTCAGGACCCTGTACACTGTACGTTAGGCCTATACTAGAGTATGCAGCACCAGTTTGGAACCCACATCTAGCCAAGCACGTAAAGAAGCTAGAGAAAGTGCAAAGGTTTGCAACAAGACTAGTTCCGGAGCTAAGGGGTATGTCCTACGAGGAGAGGTTAAGGGAAATCGACCTGACGACACTGGAAGACAGGAGAGATAGAGGGGACATGATAACGACATATAAGATACTGAGAGGAATTGACAAGGTGGACAGAGACAGAATGTTCCAGAGATGGGACACAGCAACAATGGGACACAGTTGGAAGTTGAAGACTCAGATGAATCACAGGGATGTTAGGAAGTATTTCTTCAGTCACAGAGTGGTCGGGAAGTGGAATAGTTTGGGAAGCTATGTAATGGAGGCAGGTTCCATACATAGCTTTAAGAAGAGAAATGATAAAGCTCATGGCGCAGGGAGAGTGACCCAATAGCGGCCAGTGAAGAGGCGGGGCCAGGAACTATGACTCGACCCCTGCAACCACAACTAGGTGCGTACAACTAGGTGAGTACATACACAAACACACACATATACACACACATACACACACATACACTCACACATACAAACTGCGGCTAGCCGGGGATCGAACCCGTGTTATTTTAGCCTGCCTCGTGGGAAGCAAGTCAAAATTCACGACGCTTTAAACGCTGGGCCACCAGTCCTACAAACATCATATACCAAGTAGCACAGGGTATGTTTCATGATACTCTCGTTGTAACATACCAGTGGTTACAGCGTCGTGAATTCTGACTTGCTTACACGAACCTGGCTAAAATAACATGGGTGCGATAAACCACTTAGCTGTATTGGGAAGGATTTTGTTAAGCAATCTTGTTTCAAAAGATTCCAGGTACAAATTGCAAAGGACAGGTGAGAAAGCTAAGTGGCACTGATATGTTGATGTTTTTTGTCTGATACTTAAGAATTTAGATATAAACCCTTTCCATGTTGAATTAAATATTCTAACTCATTCCATAAATTTTACTGTTGAGTTTGAACAAAATATTTTTTTTTTTTTTTTTA
This sequence comes from Cherax destructor, assembly GCA_009830355.1. Lineage (NCBI taxonomy): Eukaryota > Metazoa > Arthropoda > Malacostraca > Decapoda > Parastacidae > Cherax > Cherax destructor. Next base: position 262,684 of record WNWK01000970.1, read on the forward strand.
CATATCGTAATTATTAAAGGGAACCTTGATTTTAAGTTCAAAATATAGAGAAAACCAAAAATTAACTGTTTTTATGTGCACTATTATTTTTCACGTCATGATAGAGTTAAACTTTTTGGTATTCTGATCAGTGTTTTTGAGAGCTTGGCGTATTTGATGCTCAGAGTTCATTGATGAAGAAATATCCAAAATTTATGAAATAGCTAATGATCTAAAATACCCATGAAACGTAATTGATAAATCCTTTAAAATAGCTAGAAATATTGTTTACAATCCAAAAAGGGACAACCAACATTATTCAATTAACAATATGTTGGTTCTCCCTTACCATGAAAACCTGGTTGATATGGCTTCCCTTCTTAACACTTTTAAGTACACCTAGCCCTCCACTTTCGCGAGTGCCACTTTCGCGAGCTTGGAACATTCGCGAATGCCCAGCCGCCCAATTATGTTTACCAAAACAACATGTATATACAATGTGAATATGAAAATAGTATATAATACCGACAGGTTGGTAAGTAAGAAAGTTAGGCAACAGTTAGGCATCTTTCATCCGAAATGTTTCGCCTACACAGAAGGCTTCTTCAGCAGAGTACAGAAAGTAGGCAGTAGTCTCCTACTTTATGTACTCGACTGAAGAAGCCTAGTGTGTAGGCGAAACGTTTCGGATTAAAGATGCCTAACTGTTGCCTATGTGTCTTACTTACCATAAATATACAATATTTTACAATGTTTTATTGTGTTTTATGATTGTTCGTGGTTCAATAGATTAAGGAAGCAGTATTGTTAGGCTAAGTAAATGCTAATATTATATTTCCCAATATCATATTTGCGCTCCAAACATTTGCGAATTTTCAAGATTCGCGAGGTTCTTACTCCCCTAACCCTCGCGAATGTAGAGGTCCTCCTATTTAAAAATCTTAATACAGTAAAAAAAAATTTGATGAAGAACTCCCCCAAAATGGTCACGGATGTGTCAATAAGATTCTTTGTAAAATATGCGATAAAGTTTATTACGGTCAAACTTGGAACTGACTGATCCAAAGAAGGAAACACATTCACAAACTCTCACTGACTGATCCAAAGAAGGAAACACATTCGCAAACTCTCACTGACTGATCCAAAGAAGGAAACACATTCACAAACTCTCACTGACTGATCTAAAGAAGGAAACATATTCACAAACTCTCACTGACTGATCCAAAGAAGGAAACATATTCACAAACTCTCACTGACTGATCCAAAGAAGGAAACATATTCACAAACTCTCACTGACTGATCCAAAGAAGGAAACATATTCACAAACTCTCACTGACTGATCCAAAGAAGGAAACACATTCACAAACTCACACTGACTGATCCAAAAGAGGGAAATATATTCACAAACTCTCACTGATTGATCCAGAAGAAAGAAGCACATTTTAAAACATTCATTCTCCAAATGCTTTATACGAAGAGTCTCAGCAAGTTTGCTATAAGTGATATGGATTATAGCATCACCACCCATGTTGATGACTGTAGCATCACCACCCATTTTGATGACTGTAGCATCACCACCCATGTTGATGACTGTAGCATCACCGCCCATATTGATGACTGTAGCATCACCACCCATGTTGATGACTGTAGCATCACCACCCATGTTGATAACTGTAGCATCACCACCCATGTTGATGACTGTAGCATCACCACCCATGTTGATGACTGTAGCATCACCACCCATCCTTCAGACAGTACCATTCCCTTCAATCCTTCATACTGAGCCATCCCCACCCATCTTTCAGACTGTACCATCCCCACCCATCCTTCAGTTGCACCATCCCCACCTATCCTTAAGGCTGTACCATCCCCAACCATCCTTCAGACTGTACCATCCCCATCCATCCTTCAGACTACCATTCCCACCCATCCTTCAGACTGTACCATGTTAAGTAAAAGGACACAATTGCAACTAATGTGACATTTTATTGTGGCAACGTTTCGCTCTCCAGGAGCTTTCTCAAGCCGTTACAAGCGATAAATGGACATAGTTGGTATATATATACTGTCAAGGTGAGGTGAAAACACTAGTGGTGTTAGAAATAGTAGAGATATAAGTAGTATTAGTAGTAGTAGTAGTAGTAGTAGAAGTAATACAATAAGGTAGTACAATCAATATGCACGTGAGTAAAAGGTGATAAAACAAATACTTGGGTAGTATAACAATAGGTTAGACAAATATTTCTGCTGGAGGTTGAAATATAAAGGCCAGTAGGAGTGTTCCACATCTACGATGTGCTAAACTAACAGGAGAGACTATGTGATGGTAGGGTTTACTGTTTTCAGGAGGATTCTTGCTAAGACTTCAGAGATGGTGAAGCTGCCTTTGTTTTGTTTAATTGTGTTAGAAACAGAGATAAGTGCTGATTCAAGGCATTTTCGTCTACGGAAATTAGTTTCTTTGATTACTAGTCGGGCGTCTTTGAATTTCAAGAAAAGAGCTCTTCAGATCATTAATTCTCCACGCGTCAATTCCACTCCAAACAAAGTTATAATTCTTCCCAACAGCCAGGTTGCATCCAACATTTCTAAAGTATTTGCACAAGCTAACACTAGAGTCGCCATCGCTTCCAGTACTTCTATTAAGGATCTAACCAGGACTAGATCCAAGCACCATGAACCAGTCAACGCAGGGGTCTACACTATACCCTGTGGAGGCTGCGACAGAATTTATGTAGGAGAAACAGCAAGAAACCTCGAGACACGCATCAATGAACACATGAATGCATGCAGAAACGATAACCTGAACAACGCCTGCGTACAACACCGAAATTCCAACAATCATCTCATGAAATTCAAAGACGCCCGACTAGTAATCAAAGAAACTAATTTCCGTAGTCGAAAATGCCTTGAATCAGCACTTATCTCTGTTTCTAACACAATTAAACAAAACAAAGGCAGCTTCACCATCTCTGAAGTCTTAGCAAGAATCCTCCTGAAAACAGTAAACCCTACCATCACATAGTCTCTCCTGTTAGTTTAGCACATCGTAGATGTGGAACACTCCTACTGGCCTTTATATTTCAACCTCCAGCAGAAATATTTGTCTAACCTATTGTTATACTACCCAAGTATTTGTTTTATCACCTTTTACTCACGTGCATATTGATTGTACTACCTTATTGTATTACTTCTACTACTACTACTACTACTACTAATACTACTTATATCTCTACTATTTCTAACACCACTAGTGTTTTCACCTCACCTTGACAGTATATATATACCAACTATGTCCATTTATCGCTTGTAACGGCTTGAGAAAGCTCCTGGAGAGCGAAACGTTGCCACAATAAAATGTCACATTAGTTGCAATTGTGTCCTTTTACTTAACATATTGTCGGTAATTCTACCAATATTATTACAGACTGTACCATCCCCATCCATCCTTAAGACTACCATCCCCACCCATTCTTCAGACTGAACCATCCCCACCCATCCTTCAGACTGAACCATCCTCACCCATCCTTCAGACTACCATCCCCACCCATCCTTCAGACTGTACCATCCCCACCCATCATTCAGACTATACCATCCCCACCCATCCTTCAGACTGTACCATCCCCACCCATCCTTCAAACTGTATCATACCCAACCATCCTTCAGACTGTACCATCCCCAACCATTCTTTAGACTGTACCATCGCCACCCATCCTTCAGACTGTACCATCCCCACCCATTCTTCTGACTGTACCATCCCCACCCATTATTCAGACTGTACCATCCCCACCCATCCTTCACACTGTGCCATCCCCACCCATCCTTCAGACTGTACCATCCCCCCATCCTTCAGATTGTGCCATCCCCACCCATCCTTCAGACTGTACCATCCCCACCCATTCTTCAGACTGCACCATCCCCACAAATCCTTCAGACTGTACCACCCCCACCCATTCTTCAGACTGCACCATCCCCACCCAGCCTTCAGACTGTACAATCCCCACCCATCCTTCAGACTATACCATCCTCACCCATCCTTCAGACTGTACACTCCCCACACTGTAGTATGTGTAACACACTGTTGTATGTATAACACATTGTAGTATGTGTAACACATACTACACTGTTGTATTAGTGCCACACTCACTCTGTAGTGTATGTGCAACACACTGTTGTATGAGTGTCACTCTCACTCTGCAGTGTATGTGCAACGCACTGTTGTATGAGTGCCCCACTCACTCTGCAGTGTATGTGCAACGCACTGTTGTATGAGTGCCCCACTCACTCTGCAGTGCATGTGCAACACACTGTTGTATGAGTGCCACAATAACTCTGCAGTGTATGTGCAACGCACTGTTGTATGAGATGAGTGCCACACTCACTCTGTAGTGTATGTGCAACGCACTGTTGTATGAGTGCCACACTCAATCTACAGTGTATGTGCAACCCACTGTTGTATGAGTGCCATACTCACTCTTCAGTGTATGTGCAACGCACTGTTGTATGAGTGACACACTCACTCTGTAGTGTATGTGCAACACACTGCTGTGTGAGTGCCACACTCTGTAGTGTATGCGCAACGCACTGTTGTGTGAGTGCCACACTCACTCTCCAGTGTATGTGCAACGCACTGTTGTATGATTGCCACACTCACTCTGCAGTGTATGTGCAACGCACTGTTGTGTTAGTGCCACACTCAATGCAGTGTATGTGCAACGAACTGTTGTATGAGTGCCACACTCATTCTGCAGTGTATGTGCAAAATACTGTAGAATGTGAGACACTGCAATATGTGTGCAATATGTGTGCCACACACTGCAGTGTATGGGCAACACACTACAATGTGTGTGGCACCTTGCAGTACATGTGCAACATTTTTTTAGTATGAATACCATACACTAGTACTCTGGCAACACTGCAGCATATGTGTAACTCACTGCAGTGTATGTGTAACACACTGCAGTGTATGTGTAACACAATGCAGTGTATGTTTAACACACTATAGTGTATGTGTAACACAATGCAGTGTATGTGTAACACACTGCAGTGTATGTGCAACACACTGTAGTGTATGTGTAACACACTGCAGTGTATGTGTAACACAATGCAGTGTATAACACCGCAGTGTATTTGTAACACTGCAGTGCATGTGTAACATACTGCAGTATATGTGTAACACACTGCTTTATATGTGTAACACACTTCAGTATATGTGTAACACACTGTAGTGTATGAGTAACACTGCAGTATATGTGTAACACACTGTAGTGTATGTATAACACACTGTAGTGTATGTGTAACACTGCATTATATATGCAACACATTTTGGCAACACATTGCAGTTCATGTGCAACACACCATTACCCGGTATGTGTATCACATTACAGAATATGTACAACACACCAGTGTTTGGGCAACACACTGCAGAATATGTGCAACACACCAGTGTTTGGGCAACACACTGCAGAATACTTGGAACTTTAAGCAGTATTTATTCAGCAGAATACAGTATATGCAACAATATAATTATCATTATAATCATAACTAAGCGCTATACCCACAAGGGTCACACAGCACAAAGTGTATGCAAAATTCAGATCAATATATTAAAATTTTAAATTTGCCTGGGACTGTTGTTTAAACGTCATACATTATGAAGTTTCGAGTAGATAAATAGATATTACAAATGCGTTAACAGTATTTGAGAAGATTAAGTTTTTTTGGGGGGATGATCATTTATTAATTACTGATTCCGGTGATGACAGTCATGAATTTTCACATTTAGTTTGTAGGCGTGAATGTTTACTCGTTTCAAATATTGAAATTCACTGGCCTAGCACTCGACTATCTCGTGCTCAGGGTTAATACACCGGCAGGTTAAGACTCTCAGTGCATATACACGGAGAGTTAATTTTTAATCACATTTTTAGGGATTGAAGTTTTCTCGTCCGGTGGTGAACATGAAGCCTTAACAACCCTCGTACAGTCTGTTGGTTGTAATACAATTAACCAAGCAACCTTGACTCTTCCTGATGGTAGCAACATTATATTAGCCATGAAAATACTTTCACAAAGTAGACTAACTCACTAGTAGCTTAACGTAGAAACCATTACAATAGGGTTGCACCATTGCCATCACAATAACTTGAAAAATAACCATCACCATAGCTTTGCCCGATGACCATTACAATAGCTCTTCACGATAAGCGCCATATTAGCTTTGTAACGTAATTATCAAAATAGCGCTACGTCGTAACTCTCACAAAGCCTAGCACCACAGCCATAACGCTAACTTTACTCGATACCATCACATTTATATCTTTACTGAATACATTCATGTCCTGGGACCTTGGTGACTCCAAATGATTCAAAAGACAAAACGCAAAATATCGTGAAGACAGGTCACTGGAGAAGACATCAGGTTGTCTAAGTGTCGTGTCTCCTGGCAGCATTATATGTGTATAGGTAGATGAGAGGATGTATTTGCCATCTCTTAATATATGGTTGTATTAATGTTGGTAGAATTATCGACAATATGTTAGGTTAAAGGACACAATTGCAACTAATGTGACATTTTATTGTGGCAACGTCTCACTCTCCAGGAGCTTTGAAAAGCTGTTACAAACAATACATGGACACAGAAGGGTATATATAGGCTTCGAGTGAGGTGTTGTTGTTGTAATACTAGTGAAGTGGTAGTAGTAGTTGTAGTAGTAGTAATATATGTGGTAGAAAAGTCGGCTTGTATATGAGTAAAAAAGATTATTAAAGCTATTGCTTGGTTTGCAAAAGAATAGGTTAGGCCTATATATACCCTGTATGTCCATGTATTGTTTGTAACGGCTTGACAAAGCTCCTGGAGAACGAAACGTTGCCACAATAAATGTCATACTATTTGCGCTTGGGTCCTATTACCTAACATAATTATATAGTGTTGGAGTAGTTTATTAAAGATGCTTCATTACAACTGCTCCTCTCAGTGTTGGATTCTCTGTAGTTCAATTCTGCTTTGTTCCGGTGCATGATATTGCCCTCTTTAGATATGTGCACGACATAGTATTTCTGGTGTCGTCCCGGATGCATACATTTCTCTGTTCTAAGACCCATGAGGACAGATTCCTCCCCGTTTCTCGTATGTAGATCTAGTTGCACCCCCCGCATGGTATAATATACTGGACACTTGCTTCACTGCTGGGTTTGCCATAGACATCTTTCCTCCTCATGAAGTCTCTGATGGAAGACGTAGCCATGGTAGCTATGAAGATGTTGCTTCTTGAAAGAGTCTGTGCGGTGTTGTTGGCCACTTCTCCTCCAGGCTGAGTCAGGACTTTGGGTTTCTTGGTAGTGACGTTGGTAGAGTTAAGAATATTCATAGAGCTCTGCTTTTTGCAATGTTGTATAGTAACAAACGGAGCCAGCTTACCTCTATCCTGTCATAGCCTTCATCCAGCTGTGAATTAATTTCCATTAGATATGTAAACCAGTTTTTCAAGCAGTTCTTCGGTGCAGCTATGGGAACTCCGCTGAGAACAGTCCAGGCCAATATTTTTTATGAAAATGGGAATATAGTCATATGACTCAGATATGTCGATAACATTCTGCTCAGATAACCCAAATACTGAACATACAAGATCTTAACATGATCACCAACGTCATGTCTACTGTCAAATTCATTCTTGAATTGGAAAACGAAGACAAACTACTAGTGTTTGTTTTTTTCTAAGTAAATCACCGAACAAAGACACCCTTTTAAAAGCTACAGAAAACAAATAAAGATGACCTTACTTAATTTTATTCACACCACAACTAGAGCACCAAGAGAGAAGTGGTAATTAGGTTGTTACTAAGAGCTGTTCGTATCTCCAGTTCTAGAATAATTCTCATAGCTTTCACATGCTTACATTTCCCTCTCTACTTGATACAAGATTGCAAACGCAGAGCTGTGAATATAATGACCTTTACCAACAACGCCACCACAAAGAAACCGAAATAATTCTACCTGGAGGAGAAGAGACCACAGAGAAGTGACCCATTCAATACACAACATCAGCGTAGCTACCATGTTCAAACCTTCCATCAGAGACTTCACTTGGAAGAAAGATTACAATGAAAAATCCAACAGCAAAGAGTGTATATAATACCATACAGATGGTGCAACTAGATCTTCGTAGGAGAAACGGGAGGGGAAGGATTTCGTACCGAAATCTGAAAACACAGATATGCCTACAACTGAGACAATACCTGAAGTGCTGGTTCCTGGTGTAGATCTAATGAGCGCCATCTCAATCACTAGAACAAAGCAGAATCCGGGGCGGGACCAAAGAAGAACTGGTGGGGCTTCAGCCCCCAGATTCACTCAATCTCTCAAAGCCACCCAAATAAAAATAGTATTAATGATAATTACGCTGCTTCAAAGCAAGTCTCGTAACTTTCCCTTCCGACAAGATAGTCACCCTTAAGCTCTCCAGTACAGAAATTCTAATGCCACTCCTGAGCTAAAATGATCTACACAGAATCTAACGTTGAAATGCGCCGCTGTATTGAAGCATACTTAACTGATACTTCTAACACCATTGAATCAAGAGATGGGTTAAAACATAATCTTAACTATTCCTGCATCCATGACACAACTGCACGCTGATCACCTGCTGCTAAGTCACACTGCAATTAGTTTCACCGAGCCTTATGAAGAGCGAAACGTCTTCATAAGGTTCGTCTCCTAAGTGTGTTTTTTTTATCTTTTGTTTAAGTAACGATACTGTGACTTTATATTCATTACAGCAATTAGATGACCTGAAGCCTTCCCCTGCGCTTCACCAGTGATATGCTTTCTCCACTATATGTTCTCTCCTAGTGGATTACTGACGTGACCAAGGCCTCAGTGTCGAAACGGATCCAATAAACATGTAGCGGTTGTGTCCTTTCATCCTTAGTGTTGGTATCGTTTTATCTTCTACCTTCATTTTTACGGTATTAAAATAACTTTACACAACAACCATTAGAATAACTTTGCACAGTAATTATCACAATGGTAAACAAAACCTTTATTAAATATAAAACGAAATTAACTTTCAGATTTACTTTGCAATGTTTTCGTTATATTGTTGTACACTGCATCATGGGATAATGTATGAACAGAAGTGTACATTCACAATATATGTTATGAGGAAGAGTGTACATGTACTGTATGTGGCAAGTTACAGCATGAGAAGTGTATATGATGTGACTAGAAATGTACATATTCCGCATACTATAAGTAAATAATTATGACACATGTGCAAGAATTACAAATCTTTATTCAGAAACGTTTAACATTCACAAAATAATACTTCAGTTGAATTCTGAGGTAATTTATATAGAGACAACATAAGTAATAGAGGAAAAGATGAAGTGAACAGTTCATCAGCCTTGAAGAAGTAGTTTTAAGGTGGTCAATTCCTCAACCTGGAGATGTGTTTAGTTCCATAGTCTTGAGCAATCTGAAGTTTAAGAATCAGAATAATGCCATTTATATTGCCAGATGTGTGGTGCGGAAAAAGGAGTTGGCATCACAGGAGACCTGGGCAACAAGTTGAGGTAAGAATATAAGAACTCAGAAGCACTGTACCAAACCTGCTGATCTATCCTAGCCATGTCCTCAAATTCAATGATTTTCACCCGTAACTAGTGGTTGAGCAATGAAGTTATAGATGTCCTCTGTATCAAGATACCATTGTGTTGCAGTGTCAGACACGTATCAACATCGTAATACAATATCGATAAGGTCATAAGATACCTAACTGTTACACATGTGATTCACTTGCCCACTTGCATGAGGGAACATGTACTCTGTGTGATAAGTTTGTGAATAGGAGTGTAGATGTACAGTAAGTAAAGAGTAGTAAGTGGATGTGATACAGTGTGAGTAGGAGTGCACTTTTAGTGACTGGTAGAGAACGTGTACTGAATGTTACACGTGAACAATGAAATATATATATATATATATATATATATATATATATATATATATATATATATATATATATATATATATATATATATATATATATATATATATATATATATATATATATATATATATATTTATAATATACCAATTATATGTCTATAGTCAGCCTAAAACTGTTTTGGCGCAAGTCATCCCTTAAAATGAAGTATGTGAAAAAACGAAAATTATCATGTGACGACACATTTAATTAGAGATCCAAAATTGTTTGAGCTTATTATAAGCAACAATAAAATCTTACTTCAAATAAATGAAAAATATTCTTCGGTGGTAGGGACTCAATATTATGCAATTGGTTTTGGCTTTTATATAGCTTATAGAATTGGTTAACGCACGAATAAATATAACATATATGTTATAATTACCAAGTTGTTCAAGTGTCCATAAGTGCAAATAATTGCCATTAACTGTATTATAGCAAACATTCTGTAAAATCTTAGAGACCAGGATTATGCTAAGGCAAGTACTCAGAAAATTAACATTTGGCCTTTTAGAACGTACAGTACTTGTTCTTTTGTCATATTAAATCTTCCGATCGGTGCACGATCCAAGAATGGTATCCTGGTATTGTATAACCCAGTCCCCTTCATTAAAAAAATCAAGTTAGGGTATACTCAGCCTAAATCAAATTCAAACTTTAAGTTAAGAATTATTATTATTATAATCATAGGGGAGCGCTAAACCCGTTGGATTATACAGCACAAGTGTGGGGAGGGGGTGGAAGGTATTCAGGCTCAATTCAGGGAACTGAAGCACAGACACAATTCTCTAGATCAAGAGCCCTTCACCATCGTCAAGGAACCTTCCTTGAGGGGTTTAAGTTAAGAAGCGCTACCTTTGAAGCTAAACTGAAGAGACATTCTCTTTTTTTTTTCTTTTTGAGACTCGTTCCTTGAAAATAGGAAAGTATGTCATCCTTAAAGGCCTAAAAATGTGAAGCTTTTATTTTTTTACTTTCTTCCGTTTTAAATTCTTTACAATCCTATAAGAAAATATACTTATTTTTTTACTTTTTAAGAAAATCCTGTTTTAGAAAATTATTTTAATTTGAAAAATTGGCACCCAGAATCCCAAAATGAATACACAAATATGATACAATAGCGTTTAAGGTTTGAAATCAATCAGAAGAGGCATTCAGTAGTTATTTCATGCAAACTATTTAAAAAAATGACTAAAATTTCCCCAGCTCAAAATTACAGCACAATTTTCTTTAAATAAATCCCACCAACGAAAAAAGTTTAAAGCCGATCAGGAAAGACATCCTCAAGTAACTGATCTCATTCCAGTGTTTCTAGTTTGTTTAAAAAATACAGTAAAATTTCAAATTTGTACCCACTGAGACTAAACTTATGGGGTATCATATTTTAAAGCCAATTAGAAGAAATAAACCACGGTACGGGTGGGGTTTGAGCCCATGGCGAGTTAGTCGCAAAACTCCAGGTCAGTGCCTAAGGTACTGGGCCATCGGGCCATCAGGTTACAATAAGATTCATCCAACTAGGTATATTTATACTCCATAGGGATGTTAGCATGGGCCACCACTGTGACCATAAAAGAAAGTTTTTACAGATGAATCTATATCTAACTATTCCTTGTTGGGTGAATGTTATTTTAGCCAGCTGGCTGAGTAGTCGCACTGGCCTCGAGTTTTACCACTCACTCTCCTCAATAAGTATTCTGTAATTATTTATTCTAAACGAATATCATTATTTATTCAATGAAATTAGCAAACAACAGCTAAACTAGTGGGAACGTTGCGTCAACGAAACGACACCACTAGTAAAAATTTGAAGCTGCTCAGGTAATTTATTCTCCAGTTCTGGCAAGGATACCAACGACCAAGTTTGTTTTCAACTATTTTACCATATAACCACAAACAAATCTTACTATGTACTATCCTTGTATAAGAGGTGAACTGGAATATATTTGTTGTGATTTAATGAAAATGAAAATTTCACACTATTTTACACATTAAATATGCAATTCTGCAGCTACAAACATGAATTTTACTTCCCACAGTCATCAAATAAAGATGTTCTTCTTTAGAACGTTTGAAATTGGCCCTATTCATAGAACACAAGAGTTGAAAATTTGAAGCCGATCGGATGAGGCGTTGTCAATTTATAAACGAAAGAAAAAATAAAAGTTGGAGGAATGAAAAAAAAAATCAGACAATCACTTGAAGGTTCATGGAGAACTAATTCCAACCACACAATCAACTTGGATTGTATTAACATCAAGAGTGAAGACTCTTACAAACGAAAATTTATCGAAGTAACACTAACTGAAGCAACACCAAACGTTTTCATTTCGAAATGAAATTTCGAATAAGATGTCATAACAAAGTATCCAATAAAAAGAGTCACTAACCTTCGCCGAGTTTCACTTGTAATCATACACCAGTGCAGATACCCTCACAGCATCATGTCTTTAAATAAGAACTGCCACCTGTGCAAGATGGACTGGACTTGAGAAGATCCAGATTGGTTTCGAAATCTGCCTTACACCCAAAGCACCTAAGAAGTTTGTCTACCTGAAGTCTACTTGGAGGGTATTCCGGGGATCAACGCTCCGCGGCCCAGTCCATGGCCAGGCCTCCCGGTGGATCAGGGACTGATTAACTAGGCTGTTACTGCTAGCCACGCGTAGTCCACCGTACGAACCACAGCCCGGCTGATCCGGCGCTGACTTTAGGTATCAGTCCAGCTCCCTCTTGAAGACAACCAGGGGTCTATTAGTAATTCCCCTTATGCCTAGTATGAGACTGTTGAACAGTCTTGGGCTCCGGACACTTAATGAGTTTTTTTGTTTTCGTGGGGAGTGATTTCTGTGTGCAGATTAGGGACCAGTCCCTCTAGGATCTTCCAGGTGTAGATTATGATGTATTTCTCTCGCCTGTGCTCCAGTGAGTACAAGCTTCCAAGCGTTCCCAGTAGTAAAGGTTCTCTGTACATTTTCTAGATGTGCGATTTCACCTTCCTTGAACGGAGATGTTAATGCACAGCAGTATTCCAGCCTAGAGAGAACAAGTGATTTAAAAAGGATCATCAGTGGCTTAGTATCTCTTGTTTTGAACGTTCTCATTATCCATGTGTATATATCGATCTTCATCTGAGGTTCTATTCATCCGTGTTGGAAAGACTTGGCAGATTACGTCTGTGTTGATATCTACTCTGTGAAGCGATTTGGCAAAGAGACTAAGTTTGTGTTCTATATCACAACTGAAGTCTCACGACGAAGTGTTTCTAACCAGTTCCGACTGTAGTGAATATATAGAATATATGGAACTATAGTGTCTGTATATACTTATCAAAGGAGAGGTATGTGTATTGTTCATATCCCACCTGGAAATAAGGTGTGTTTATCAATTATTTAATTTACTAAGCAAATCAAGAAGCTTAGTATTATACTAAATAAAAACTGGATACAATAATATAGATCTTATTTGCCCTAGATATACCTGAAAAGTGAAAGAAGACCTGTTTTGGTCTTCTCCTGTTGACAGTATTGTTTCTCCACTCACTAAAGAGGAACTCAGTACCTAACAGTAGGAGTGAGGAAGAGCGAGTTGTGAGTGTGGGGAAAGTTCGTGAGGCAGTGGGTAGAATGAAAGGGGGTAAGGCAGCTGGGATTGATGGGGTATAGATAGAAATGTTAAAAGCAGGTGGGGATATAGTTTTGGAGTTGTTGATGCTATTATTTAATAAATGTATGGAAGAGGGTATGGTACCTAGGGATTGGCAGAGAGCGTGCATAGTTCCTTTGTATAAAGGCAAAGGGAACAAAAGAGAGTGCAGAAATTATAGGGGAATAAGTCTGTTGAGTGTACCTGGTAAAGTGTATGGTAGAGTTATTATTGAAAGAATTAAGAGTAAGACGGAGAGTAAGATAGCAGATGAACAAGGGTGCTTTAGGAAAAGTAGGGGTGTGTAGACCAAGTGTTTACAGTGAAACATATAGGTGAACAGTATTTAGATAATGGTAAAGAGGTTTTTGTGGCATTTATGGATTTGAAAAAGGCGTATGTCAGGGTGGATAGGGGGGCAATGTGGCAGATGTTGCAGGTGTATGGAATAGGAGGTAGGTTACTGCAAGCAGTGAAGAGTTTTTATGAGGATAGTGAGGCTCAGGTTAGAGAGTGTAGGAGAGAAGGATATTATTTCCTAGTAAAAGTAGGCCTTAGACAAAGATGAGTGATGCCACCATGGTTGTTCAATATATTTATAGATGGGGTTGTAAGAGAAGTGAATGCTCGGGTGTTGGCAAGAGGTGTGGGGTTAAAAGATAAAGAATCAAATACAAAGTGGGAGTTGTCACAGTTGCTTTTTGCCGATCACACTGTGCTTTTGGGAGATTCTTAAGAGAAGTTGCAGAGGTTGGTGGATGAATTTGGTAGGGTATGTAAAAGAAGAAATTTGAAAGTAAATATAGGAAAGAGTAAGGTGATGCGAATAACAAAAAGATTAGGTGACGCAAGATTGGATATCAGAATGGAGGGAGAGAGTATGAAGGAGGTAAATGTACTCAGATATTTAGGAGTGAACGTGTCAGCAGATGGGTCTATGAAAGATGACGTGAATCATAGAATTGATGATGGGAAAAGGGTGAGTGGTGCACTTCGGAGTCTGTGGAGACAAAGAACTTTGTCCATGGAAGTAAAGAGGTGAATGTATGAGAGTATAGTTATACCAACACTCTTATATGGGTGTGAATCATGGGTGATGAATGTTGCAATGAGGAGAAGACTGGAGGCAGTGGAGATGTCATGTCTGAGGTCAATGTGTGGTGTGAATATAGTGCAGAGAATTTGGAGTTTGGAAATTAGGAGGAGGTACGGGATTACCAAAACTACTATCCAGAGGGCTGAGGAGGGGTTGTTGAGGTGGTTCGGACATGTAGAGAGAATGGAACAAAACAGAATGACTTCGAGAGTGTATAAATCTGTAGTGGAGGGAAGGCGGGTTAGGGGTCGGCCTAGGAAAGGATTGAGGGAGGGGGTAAAGGAGGTTTTGTGTGCGAGGGGTTTGGACTTCCATGAAGCATGCGTGAGCGTATTTGATAGGAGTGAATGGAGACAAAGGGTTTTTAATACTTGATGTGCTGTTGGAGTGTGAGCAAAGTAACATTTATGAAAGGTTTCAGGGAAACCGGCAGGCCGGACTTGAGTCCTGAAGATGGGAAGTACAGTGTCTGCACTCTGAAGGAGGGGTGTTAATGTTGCAGTTTTATAACTGTAATGTAAAGCACCCCTCTGGCAAGACAGTGATGGAGTGAATGATGATAATTTTTTTTATTTTTCGGGCCACCCTGCCTTGGTGGGAATCGGCCGATGTGTTAATATATATATATATATATATATATATATATATATATATATATATATATATATATATATATATATATATATATATATATATATTATTATTTAACACACAGACACACACACACACATATATACATATATATATATATATATATATATATATATATATATATATATATATATATATATATATATATATATATATATATATATATATATATATATGTATATATATTTATATATCACTCTTGGTTAGACTGCAAATGAATGGCACAATTCGTTTCATTTTTGTGTCGTGAGTTTCATAGTCACCTAAAGTGGTTCTCCAACCCCTGTCACAGCAATTTGTGGCTGCAGGAATGCTTCACCTCAAAACCTTCATTTCTGAGCTCAAAAATATTATACATTTTTCATCTGTGAC
Organism: Cherax destructor; assembly: GCA_009830355.1. NCBI lineage: Eukaryota > Metazoa > Arthropoda > Malacostraca > Decapoda > Parastacidae > Cherax > Cherax destructor. Next base: position 278,413 of record WNWK01000970.1, read on the forward strand.
TTTACGATTATTTTGTAACTTGGAACACCTACTCTAAATGCAATTCTGATCACACGCTAAGAAACTATATATGTAAATGATTAATTTCATCTCTTCTCTACGTACACTGCATTTGTTTAAAAAAAAAATTCAGTAAATGTTGCCTAAATTCATGGTGTGACAAATGGTAATCTGGGTGCAATTAGGACTTGACTCAGTAATTTTCACCAAATAGTTTGTAAGGTTTAAACCTTACAAACTACATGAAGGCCATTTAGGTCGTAACTCACTCAGACACTGACATCAACGATACATTAATCCCTAAAATGGGGATTAGGGTTATTTCTCAGGTTGTGTATAAATGCAATATACATGTGTTTGTACTGGTTATAAAACACCTGTCAAGGATAATTTGTATATTATGTATAATATATATATATATATATATATATATATATATATATATATATATATATATATATATATATATATATATATATATATATATATATATATATATATATATATATATATATATACACACACAGTGGTACCTCTACTTACGAGCTTAATTCGTTCCAGTCGGGTATTCAAGTGCCGATACTAAAGGATTTTTTCCCATAAGAAATAATGAAAATTAGGTTAATCCATTTCAGACCCCTAAAATACACTTACAAAAGCACCTACAAAAATACACTTACATAATTGTTCGAGTTGGGAGCTGCTCGTAAGTATTTGTACCACTGTATATATATATATATATATATATATATATATATATATATATATATATATATATATATATATATAAAAAATTTTATAAATATATCACACAGTGGTACCTCTACTTACGAGCTTAATTCGTTCCAGTCGGGTATTCAAGTGCCGATACTAAAGGATTTTTTTCCCATAAGAAATAATGAAAATTAGGTTAATCCATTTCAGACCCCTAAAATACACTTACAAAAGCACCTACAAAAATACACTTACATAATTGTTCGAGTTGGGATCTGCTCGTAAGTATTTGTACCACTGTATATATATATATATATATATATATATATATATATATATATATATATATATATATATATATATATATGCAAGACAACCACTATGAAAAAATAGAAGAATTCCAAGCGCTTTCGTGACTACTCACATTATCAAGGAACTATAAAAGGAAACGTGAAAAGAAGGCTTATAAAGAGGCAGAATACACCTCACAGTCACATAACACTAACAAAGACAACACCTCACAGTAGCGTAACATCTCACGACTCTGTGAAGAGGAACATAAGAAAGGACCTGAAACTCTTCCCAAGATTTAATGATTAGTTCAATTTATCATTAAATTCTTCCCAAATTTTATTAATTATAAATGAATCCAATTTATATAAACCAAAAGAAATATTCATATTATTTTCAAAACTGCTTTTAATGAAACATGATTCTATTATATTCCTCTCAACCATGGACTTGCTTGATACAACCTTCTCAGCATTTTGAAAATCAATTGGATGGTTAAAGTCTCTCACATGAATAAATATAGCATTAGAATCTTGTCCATATATATATATATATATATATATATATATATATATATATATATATATATATATATATATATATATATATATATATATATATATATATATATATATATATATATATATATATATATATACACCACTGTGAGTAGTCAAGGAGTCGAACCCATGCTGCTTTGACCTGCCTCATGGTGAGCGAAAGCCAGAGGACGCTCTAGTTCACGGGACCACACAATTCTCAAGAATGACACATCCAGCCAAGCTAGATGTTGTACCCGTCATCCGAGAACATACGGATGCGTTATTCTTGAGAATTGAGTGGTCTCATGGGCTAGACCGTCATTTGTCTTTCGCTCACAATGAGGCGGGCCAAAGCAGGATGGGTTCGACACCTTGACTAGTCGAAGTGTTGTTATTGATCATTACCACTGGTCATGGGTACAATAATGTATGTATGTATGTATATATATATATATATATATATATATATATATATATATATATATATATATATATATATATATATATATATATTGTATATATATATTGTGGGACCCATAGCCTCGGAGAAGTGGATTTAAAGACTTCAAGGAAGAAAATTTGGATTTCTTCCTGATGCCATTTGAATAGTCCACTTCCCCTACCACCCCATCTTCTTTTTTTTTTTTACCAATAGGTATATTTTATTACATAATATAGTACAAAAGATTTAAGAGATACATTGTTGATATAAAGATGGCATATACAGTACACGAGGTGTGAGAGATACATGTCTAGTACATATTGTTACATGTTTGTCACTGATTATAATGCGAAAATCTCATCCAGCTCCTCCGAGCTGGGGCGCGTGCCCAAAATACAGCATGCATTACCCCTCTGAACAGCAGCGCTGAGTCGCTGGAACAGAAAACTAGCTGCCCTGGGATCCCTAGTTACCCTGTTGAGTCTTTTGCCCAGCTCCTTGAGGAACTTAGATGCACTCTTTCAGCATGAGCCAAGGGTCTCTGAGCCTATGGGAACAAACATATAATGATGGGCAAGATCTCCATATTTTCTCGACTTCTGGGACTCCCTGAAGGTAGCAGCTGCCCCTCCTTCCTCCCTGGTGTATTGGAGATAGGTATCAGCCAAGGTAGATGCACATGTGTAGTCCCACACCACCTGCTTGCTGTCTGTCCAGGCTTGGAGGGTGATACCATCTGGACGTTTTTGGCTGCCATCAGATCTGCCAAGGCTGGAGTTGGGAACAACCAAAAGAATGTCCCCTGCATGATGAGCTCTCACTGCCAGGAGGCGAGCTCTATCCTTCCCTGACACACTCTGAAGCATTGCTGAGGCTATATTCTCTACTATTGGGCCATCCCAGTGCGACTGTTTGTAGTTGTTGGGGGGAGCAGGCCTGGTTTCAGAGCCTGTTAGATTATCCCAGATCCTGGCTTCATCAACGAACTTTTGGTCATGGATTCCAATCGTGTCCCTAAGATGTTCAGGGAGAATTGCTGCTATACGCCCTCTGGATGCAATGCATGAAGACAGGAAAGCAGGTAGAGCAATCTGAGATGACTTGCGGACACCAATGCCTCCTAGTCTGACTGGGAGTGTAGCTTGGTCCCACTGCTCATCTTCCAGAGTTAGGTTAAGTACTTTAGTAAAGATCTGCCTTAGGATACTGTCATATTCGTGCAGTATAGGGTTATCATATGAAGGAGCACATCTTAGGAAATTTGTCAACCTGGGCAGACTCAAGCATTTTGTGAGAAGGTACAAGGCATCATGGGTGTCAAGATTGCCTATTCGTTGTTCCATTCTCCTCAATTCTTCCAGTTTCTTCCTGAGAATTGTGTCAATGGCATCGCTTCCCAGAGGTGCTCCAAGCAAGACACTATTAGTAGGGCAATGACTGTTGCTCCTGGTAGTTTTGATATCACTGCATCTATCATTTGTTGATTGATTGAGATGGACCTCTGGCATTACAGTTTCTAGGTAGGGCTGGTGTAGTTTGCCATGAAATCTGGATTATCTGGAGGCGCCCTGATCCCTTTCTTGATGTCCGAGAAGTGGGCAAGGTGTCCTGCAGATGACGGGTGTATCTCCAGAGGCTGCCTGTCTTTTCTGGGAGGTGACAGCCGAATGAGGTATACTTTGTGGCGGATTTCCGACCACCCTCTCTTTTGTCCGCCGAGGTGACTCGAAGATGTGAGGTTGCTATACCTGAGCGCTGGTTTACTGGCGTGAAGGGTACGGTATGGCACGGGTTCCACACTGCATCTGCACTACTTACGGGCTCGAGGTCCTCTCGGATGAGAGGCGGAACTTACAGCCCTTTCACACCTTCTAGTGACTGTCCCTCCATTGTCCTTTTTCTTCCTTCTTTCTTTTTTTTCTTTAAAATAATAATAAGAAAAAAGTACCACTATTATGGAGTCTTCGTTCTGTGATAACCCTCCTCCTCCCAGGCCCCTTTCTGTTCCAGGCTTTGTTATTGGACCATTCTTTAGATTCTTCCCATACCCCTGTACCTTCTGCTGGTGACGTTTCGTCACCTGCTCCAGGTGCTGGGGCTCCACCCGTTTATGTTAATGCCTCTGCCTCTTGCAGAGGCATCCCTGACCGGCTTCCCTGAATATTGCGATGGTTTTCGGATAGCCCACCTACTTCAAGTCAGGCCGCCCGCGGTACTACACCTAAACGTTTCAGATCATTTGCTGATGATGGTTCTTCGATGTCTGCTCATTCCACCCAAAAACAACCTACACGACACCCATTTCCTTTACACACCATGTTCACAAATACGCAGTGGACTAAATTCATTTCCCTACAACCGACATTTCCAACTGATTATCTTTCTAACCATAATATTGGTAAAGCTCTTTTATGATATGTTGGCGAAAATATATCCTTTCATGCTTTCATTGTTTACATTTAGAATTTTATATAAAAGAAGCAGGGAGACATGGAGTCGAGGACTGAGATAGGCGGCGCCAGGCACAATAGATTAAGAACACAGTAGTGTGTACTACCAGGAGAGTGAGTGTGGCAGCCGTTTGACCGAAGGAGGGACTAGTTAAAGCGGCGAACTTAACTACAGTGCTCCTGTCCTCTCTAGACAGCTTCAACCTTTTACCATAGCTGCAAGCCTCTTTGATCTTTAAGCAAACATCACGATGACCTCACAGCATTACTAAATTCAATACATGCCAGTATGTCCATCATTACTCTCACCGAAACCTGGCTAAAACCTGATACTACATATGTCTATGATATTCCGGGTTACACAGCCATACACAACTGTAGACCAGACCAACAAGGGGGTGGCACAGCTATATACTACTCAGACCAACTCGAATGTATCAATAACACTTGCACAAGGGATCAACATGGAGAATATATAATAGCTAAATTTAAATCCAAATACCTACAAAAATCTCTCACAGTGATAAACATCTACAGAGTACCACAGTCAAATATTAACCAGTTTAGTGAAAAATTAGGAAGCATGATAACTGATGCACACATGAACAAAGACCACTTGCTTCTCACAGGAGACTTGAATATAAATCTCCTGTAAGACCACAAATAACTGAATTCACAAACACTATGAGCAACTGCTTGTTGCTACCAACAGTAACAAAACCTACAAGAATCTCAGAGACTAGTGCCTCCCTATTAGACCACATCTGGACTAACACCATATCCCCCTTTAAAATCAGGCATAATCACAGATAACACTACCCTACCTTTCTCATAACCAACCTAGGTAAATCACCCCAAGACACTACTAAAGTCACCTTCAGACTTCATAATGAGACAGCTATAAATAACTTCATAACAGCAATGACAAATATTGCCTGTCAAACCAAGCTAGAAATCTCTACAGATATTGACGTTTGTATTAATAATTTTCTAAAAAAAGACCCAATACCTCTATAACATGCATTGCCCTAAAAAAAAAAAAAACAGATCACAGCTAAGAGACTGAACAGTCCCTGGCTAAAACCCTGTATCCTCAAATGCATTAGCATAAAGCACCTTTATGAAAAAACAGCACAGAATGGGACACATAACCAGAGACCAAACAAAACGTTACTCGGCAGTCCTAACCAGTCTGATAAGCAGGTCAAAAAAATTGTATTATGAAAACAGATTACATAACTTCAAAGGCGATATGAAAAAGACCTGGAAAACCTTATCTGAAATTCAAGGAACTAAAAAGATATCCGGAAACAGAACAATCAAACTAACAAAACCAGATGAACCGCTACTCCCACCGACTGAAACAGCAAACAGACTCAATGTTTTCTTGTAATAAGAAAAACCTAGCGAGTAAAATTCAAAGCTCAAACACCACACCTAGCGACTACCTCACTGGCAACTACCCGAATACACTATTCCTAGCTCCGACCTACCCAACAGAAGTCTCATTTATCATCAACACACTAAAAAACAAAGCAGGAGATATAAATAACTTACCACATTTTATATACAAAAAAGCTTCCCAAGTACTGTTACCAATTATTGCAACACTCTTTAACAAAATCCATCGAATCCTCTACCTTCCCATCAGTTCTCAAAATAGCTAGGGTTACCCCCATACATAAAGGAGGAGATCAAACAGAGCTGAATAACTATAGGCCAATGTCTAACTTACCCCTTCTCTCTCAAATCTTTGAAAAAATAATTCATAGGCAGATCTATTCCTACCTCATCTCCCACAACATACTCAACCCTTGTCAGTTTGGATTCAAACCTAATAAAAACACGAATGATGCTATTATGCACATGATAGAACTAATATACACCGCTCTCTGGAATAAAGAAGTCCCACTGGGAATCTTCATTGATTTACGTAAAGCTTTTGATACAGTTGACCATGACTTATTACAAATAAAATTATCACACTATGGTATAAGAGGACATTTTCTCAACTACCTAAAGTCATACCTTAGCAACAATATGTGTACACAAATGGAGATAACTCTTTCTTAAAAACAATTACAGTTGGTGTCCCTCAGGGAAGTGTCCTTGGCCCACTCCTGTTTCTCATTTACATTAACAGCCTTCGAAATGCATCCCAATTCCTCAAACCCATACTATTTGCAAATGACACTACATACGTCTTCTCTCACCTAAGCCCAGTTATACTAGCCAACACTGTAAATGCTCAATTATAGAAAATATCTACTTGGATGATGACTAACAATCTTACTCTCAATATTGACAAAACCTATTTAATTCAGTTTGGGAACAGAGCTACAAATGCTCCACTTAACATAATGATAAACGGATCACTTGTCACAAAACTCACAGAGGGAAAATTCTTAGGAATCCACGTTGACAATAACCTCAAATTTCAGACACATATACAACAAAATTCCAAGAAAATCTCCAAGACTGTAGGCATACTATACAAGATACGGTACTATGTTCCACAATCAGCTCTCAGCTCAATCATTTACCTCTATCTCACCTATGGAATCTGTGCATGGCTCTCAACAACAATAAATCATCTCAGAACTTTAATAACCCAACAAAAGGCTGCAGTCAGGATGATTACAAATTCCCAATCTAGACAGCATACTCCATCAATATTCAAAAGTCTAAACTTACTCACTGTACAAGACATCCATACTTTTTATTGTGCCTACTACATACATAGAAAACTAAACTCAAATATAAACCCTCCACTCAAACTTCTCCTTACCAACCTTAACAGGACACACGACCATAACACAAGACACAGATCACTCTTTGATGTTCCCTGGGTCCATCTCACACTATGTAAAAACTCAATGCACATAAAAGGCCCAAAAATCTGGAATTCATTACCTGTGAATACCAAAGAAACCCTGTCTGTACATCAATTCAAGACTCTTCTTAAAAACCACTTACTCACCCAAAACTAAATACATAATACTTAACCTTACCTACAAAACTAAATACATAGTACTTAACCTTACCTACAAAACTAAATACATAGTACTTAACCTTACCTACAAAACTAAATACATAGTACTTTACCTTACCTACAAAACTAAATACATAGTACTTAACCTTACTTACAAAACTAAATACATAGTACTTAACCTTACCTACAAAACTAAATACATAGTCATTAACCTAACCTACAAAGTTAAAAATCACTTTCCACTACCTCAAAACATTATAACTCACTGTGTTACTCCCCTAGCCTCAGAACCCAATAAATAAATGTCCACAGAACAATAAATTCTCATATTTAATCTAATTCAAATGCTGATTAACTTATATTTCATAAATATATAACCCAGTTGTAAAATTAATTCAACCTTATAAAACCATGTTTTTACAGCATTACCTTATAGCATTCTCTTATACTCATTGTAACTCATCTATTGACAATATATTCTCTGTAATTGACTACAAAACATTGACTTGATTCGAATTGATCTGATTTGACAAATTGTAATACTACATATAGTAAATTAATTATTTTCTTCTATTATAAAATTGCAATGTTTCAAATTTCATTGATTAAATACTCAATTGTTTACAGTAAATCTTACCATTTAATCTGTTATAGACTAAGTAATCGTAAGTTAATTTTAAGTTTGCCCATAATGCTCTGCATACAAGTTTTTTTGGGCATGTGCACCCCACGACTATAATACCTTGTACATATTTGTATCATGTCCAAATAAACTATTATTATTATTATTATTATTATTATTATTATTATTATTATTATTATTATTTGCATAGCTGCAACCCCTTCTCGCATAACTGCCAACCAATTTACACAGCTGTAAACCTCTCAGCATAACTGCCAACCTCTTTACACTCCTGCAACCCTCTTTGCATAGCTGCCTACCACCCTCTCTGTATAGCTGCCAACTTTGCTACATAGCTCCAAACCTTTTTTCATCCCTTCTCTACTTGCTACGGAGTTACCAACCTAAATACATAGCTGCCAACCATACTGAGCTACTACCACCCTAACAGTATAACTAAGATCCAGTATCACCATTGAGCTACCACGAACACTGCGCGGCTGACAACCTCACACTACTGCTGTCAACGTCACAGCAGAGCTGCTAATATCACAGGAAAGTTACTGAAACCATAGCAGAGCTGATAACTGTAGAGCTACCATCATTGCCGCAAAGATGACTGGAACTGCTAAAATATCAGCAGAGCTGTCAACATCACAGTAGAGATACTAGTACCACAACAGAGCTGCGAAAATCACAAAATAGCTACCTAATCCACAACAGAGCTTCCAGCATCACAGCAGGTATGATAACTTCACAGCAGAACTAACAACATCACACCAGAGCCTACTCACTGCAGAGCTACCTACATCCTACCAGAGCTGCCTACATCACAGCAGAGCTGCCTACAATACAGCAGAGCTACCATTATCGCAGAAGAGCTGCCTACTTCACAGCAGAGATGGTAACATCACAGCTGAGCTGCCAACATTACAGTAGAGCTGGCAGCATCACAGCAGCGCTATCAACCTTACGCTATAACAGCCAACCTCACCGCAGAGCTGCCAACCTTACAACAGAGCTGTCTGTTTTACAGCACAGTTACCAACTTTTCCGAAGCCATAACCAGAGGCTCAGCTTGAAAAATGAAAAAAAAAGGACAACTTTGATGACTTGAGGCTGTTTAAATTGACTTATCATACAGCGAACTGATATGGGACGTCGCATCCGAAATGAGGTGCACGACAATCCTGTTTCCACACAAAGTCTGGGACCAGGACGAGCCCACACACGGTTTGGGACCAGGACGAACCCCCACAAGGTCTGGGAATAGAACGAATCCACACAACGTCTGGGACCAGGATGAGCCCACACAAGGTCTGGGGCCAGGACGAGCCCACACAAGGTCTGGGACCAGGACGAGCCCACACAGGGTCTGGGACCAGGACGAACTCCCATGGGGTCTGAGGCCAGGAGAAACCCACACAATGTCTGGGACCAGAACGAATCCACACAACGTCTGAGACCAGGACAAGCCCACACAAGGTCTTGGACCAGGACCAGGTAGTAAGTTGGTAGACAGCAACCATTCGGGGAGGTACTACCGTCCTACCAAGTGAGTGTAAAAAGGAAGCCTGTATTTGTTTTACATGATGGTAGGATTGCTGGTGTCTTTTTTCTGTTTCATAAACATGCAAGATTTCAGGAACGTCTTGCTACTTCTACTTACACTTAGGTCACACTACACATACATGTACACGTTTATGTTTACACACTCATCTGAGTTTTTTCTTTGACTATCTTAATAGTTCTTGTTCTTATTATTTTTCCTTTCATATCCATGGGAAAGTGGAATAAAAATCTTTCCTCCGTAAGCCATGAGTGTTGTAAAAGTCAACTAAAATGCCGGGAACAATGGGCTAGTAACCCGTTTTCCCATATAACTTACTAAAAAGAAAAAGAAGAAAACCGTCAAAGTGGGATGTTTGAATGTGCGTGGATGTTGTGCGAATGATAAGAAAGAGAAGATGCTGGATGTCATGGCCTTAAGTGAAACAAAGCTGAAGGGGGTAGGAGAGTTTCAGTGGGGAGAAATAAATGGGATTAGGTCAGGGATTTCAAACAGAGTTAGAGCTAAAGAAGGAGTAGCAATATTGTTGAAGGATAAGTTATGGCAGGAAAAGAGGGAATATAAATGTATCAATTCAAGGATTATGTGCTGTAAAATAAGGGTTGGATGTGAAAAGTGGGTTATAGTAAGTGTTTATGCCCCTGGAGAAGAGAGACGTGTATAGGAAAGAGAGAGAGATTTTGGGAAATGTTAAGAGAGTACATGGGGAGTTTTGAACCAAGTGAGAGAGAGTACTTGTGGTTGGGGATCTCAATGCTAAAGTGGGTAAAAATGTTGTGGAGGGAGTAGTAGGTAAATTTGGGGTGTCAGGGGTAAATGAAAATGGGGAGCTTTTAATTGAGCTATGTGTACAAAGAGATCTGGTAATAAGTAATACATATTTTATGAAAAAGAGGATAAATAAGTATACAAGGTATGATATAACATGTAATGAAAGTAGTTTGTTAGATTATGTATTGGTGGATAAAAGGTTGATGGGTAGGCTTCAGGATGTACATGTTTATAGAGGGACAACGGATATATCGGATTATTATTTAGTTGTAGCTACAGTTAGAGTAAGAGGTAGATGGGACATAAGGAAAAAGACAAGAGCAAGCAAAAGAGAGGTGAAAGTGTATAAACTAAGGGAGGAGAAAGTTAGGGTGAGATATAAGCAACTTTTGGCAGAAATGTGGGTTAATGCAAGTATGAATAGTGGGGGTGTTGAAGAGGGTTGGGATTGTTTTAAAAAGGCAGTATTAGAATGTGGGTCAGAAGTTTGTGGGTATAGGAGGGTGGGTGCAGGAGGAAAGAGGAGTGATTGGTGGAATGATGAAGTAAATGGTGTAATAAAAGAGAAAAAGGTATCTTATGAGAGGTTTTTACAAAACAGAAGTGTTGTAAGAAGAGTAGAGTATATGGAAAGTAAAAGAAAAGTAAAGAGAGTGGTGAGAGAGTGCAAAAGGAGAGCAGATGAAAGGGTGGGAGAGGCTCTCTCAAGAAATTTTGCGGAAAATAGGAAAAAGTTTTGGGGTGAGATAAACAAGTTAAGAAAGCCTTGGGAACGAATGGATTTGTCAGTTAAAAACTGAGTAGGGGAATTAGTAGATGGGGAGCTGGAGGTATTGGGTAGATGGCGCGAATATTTTGAGGAACTTTTAAATGTCGATGAAGAAAGGGAGGCGATAATTTCATGCACTGGTTAGGGAGGTATAACATATTTTAGGAGTGAGGAAGAGCAGGATCTGAGTGTGGGGAAGGTGCATGAGGCATTACGTAGAATGAAAGGTGGTAAAGCAGCTGGAACTGACGGGATCATGACAGAAATGTTAAAAGCAGGGGGTGAATTGTGTTGGAGTGGTTGGTATTTTTGTTTAATAAATATATGAAAGAGGGGAAGGTACCTAAGGATTGGCAGAGAGCGTTTATATTTCCTTTATATAAAGGGAAGGGTGACAATGAGATTGTAAAAATTATAGGGGAATAAGTTTACTGAGTATACCAGGTAAAGTGTACGGTATGGTTATTATTAAAAGAATTAGAGGTAAGAGAGAGGGTAGGATCGCAGTTGAGCAAGGAGGTTTTAGAGTGGGTTGGGGATGTGTAGATCAAATGTTTACATTGAAGCATATATGTGAACAGTATTTAGATAAAGGTAGGGAAGTTTTGATTACATTTATGGATTTAGGTAAATAATATGATAGAGTGGATAGGGGAGCAATGTGGCAGATGTTTGCAGTGTATGGAATAGGTAGTAAGTTACTGAATGCTGTAAAGAGTTTTTATGAGGATAGTGAAGTTCAGGTTAGGGTGTGTAGGAGAGAGGGAGATTACTTCCCGGTAAAAGTAGGTCTTAGACAGGATGTGTGATGTCACCATGGTTGTTTAATATATTTATAGATGGGGTTGTAAAGGAAGTAAATGCTAGGGTGCTGGGGAGAGGAGTGGGATTAAATTATGGGGAAACAAGTACAAAATGGGAGTTGGACAGTTACTTTTGCTGATGATATTGTGTTTATATATATATATATATATATATATATATATATATATATATATATATATATATATATATATATATATATATATATATATATATATAGCACAATATCATCAGCAAAAAGTAACTGTCTAATATATATATATATATATATATATATATATATATATATATATATATATATATATATATATATATATATATATATATATATATATATATATATATATATAGTATTTCGAGTTCTGTCTTGGTTCATATTTTCAGTACTTTTATTAACATCCCTTTAACTATTGATGTTTTCCATGTATTCGCTTCAATCATTTTCCCCTTAATTCTATGTCTTTTCAGAAAATTCAAATTCAAGGCCTTCATACTATCAACCTAGGAAAGGTTTCTAATGCATTGTTTAATTTCTTCAACCTTCTTTGTATATTTTCGGGCGTATCTATGTCCAGTTTTCAATATAGAAAAAAACAGAGCTGCATAATCAAATTACGGCCTTTCAAAGATATATAAATTTAAAGTATAATCTAAGGACTTCTAATTTGCGTACTTCTTGACTTAAAAGTCAGGAAAGCCATTAGCTTCATTGTGAATTATTTTTCTTTGATAAGAACTCATATTTTTTTCGAATTCTGTCTTGCCAGAGGCATTCTTACACTACAGTTTAACACTGCAACATTAACACACCTCCTTCAGAGTGCAGGCACTGTACTTCCCATCTCCAGTATTCAAGTCCGGCCTGCCGGTTTCCCTGAATCCCTTCATAAATGTTACTTTGCTTCCACTCCAACAGCACGTCAAGTATTAAAAACTATTTGTCTCCATTCACCCTTATCAAATACGCTGATGCATGCTGGAAGTCCAAGCCCCTCGCACACAAAATCTTCTTTACCCAATCCATCCAACCTTTCCTAGGCCGACCCCTACCCCGCCTTCCCTTCACTACAGATTTATACACTCTCGGAGTCATTCTACATTGTTCCACCCTCTCTACATGTCCAAACCACCTCAACAACCCCTCCTCAGCCCACTGGATAATAGTCTTGGTAATCCGCACCTCCTCCTATTTTCCACACTACGAATTCTCTACATTATATTCACACCACACACTGATCTCAGACATGACATCTCCACTGCCTCCTTCCTTCTCCTTGTTGCAACATTCATCACCCATGCTTCACACCCATATAAGAGTGTTGGTATAACTATACTCTCATACATTTCCCTCTTTGCTTCCACGGACAATGTTCTTTGTCTCCACAGACTCCTAAGTGCTCCACTCACCCTTTTACCCTCATCAATTCCATGATTCACCTCATCCTTCAGAGACCCATCTGCTGACACGTCCACTCCTAAATATCTGAATACATTCACCTCCTCCATATTCTCTCCCTCCACTCTGATATCCAATCTTTCATCACCTAATCTTTTTGTTATCATCATCACCTTACTCTTTTCTATGTTCACTTTCAATTTCCTTCTTTTACATACCCTACCAAACTCATCCACCAACCTCTGCAACTTCTCTTCAGAATCTCATAAAAGCACAGTGTCATCAGCAAAAAGCAGCTGTGTCAACTCCCACTTTGTGTTAGATGCTTTATCTTTTAACCCCACACCTCTTGTCAACACCCGCACATTCACTTCTATTACAACCCCATCTATAAATATATTGAACAGCCATTCTGACATCACACATCCTTGTCTAAGGCCTACTTTTACTGTAAAATAATCTCCCTCTCTCTCCTACATACTCTAACCTGAGCCTCACTATCCTCATAAAAACTCTTCACTGCTTTCAGTAACCTACCTCCTATTCTATACACCTGCAACATCTGCCACATTGCCCCCCTATCCACCCTATCATACGCCTTTTCCAAATCCATAAATGCCACAAAAACCTATTTCCCCTTATCTAAATACTGTTCAGCTCTATGTTTCACTGCAAACACTTGGTCTACACACCCCCTACCTTTCCTAAAACCTCCTTGTTCATCTGTTATCCTACTCTCCGTCTTACTCTTAATTCTTTCAATAATAACTCTACCATAAACGTTACCAGGTATACTCAACAGACTTATTCCCCTATAATTTTTGCACTCTCTTTTGCCCCCTTTGCCTTTATACAAAGGAACTATGCATGCTCTCTGCCAGTCCATACATTTATTAAATAATAGCACCAACCAATCCAAAAGTATATCTACACCTGCTTTTAACATTTCTATCTTAATCCCATCAATCCCAGCTGCCTTACCCCCTTTCATTTTTCCCACTGCCCCACGAACTTCCCCCACACTCACAATTGGTTCTTCCTCACTCCTACAAGATGTTATTCATCCTTGCTCTATACACGAAATCACAGCTTCTCTATCTTCATCAACATTTAACAATTCCTCAAAATATTCCCTCCATCTTCCCGATACCTCTAACTCTCCATTTAATAACTCTTCTCTCCTATTTTTAAGTGTAAAATCCATTAGTTCCCTAGGCTTCCTCAACTTATTAATCTCACTCCAAAACTTTTTCTTATTTTCGACAAAATTCGTTGATGACATCTCACCCACTCTCTCAATTGCTTTCTTTTTATATTGCTTCACCACTCTCTTAACCTCTCTTTTTCTGTCCATATACACTTCCCTCCTTACATCACTTCTACTTTGTAACAACCTCTCATATGCTAACTTTTTCTCCCTTACTACTCTCTTTACATCATCATTCCACCAATCGTTCTTCTTCCCTCCTGCACCCACTTTCCTATAACCACAAACTTCTGCTGAACACTCTAACACTACATTCTTTAACCTACTCCATACATCTTCAACCCCGTTGCCTACACTCTCACTAGCCCATCTATCCTCCAATAGTTGTATATATCTTACCCTAACTGCTTCCTCTTTTAGTTTATAAACCTTCACCTCTCTCTCTAAGTTTGACTTATGTCTACGTTATATAAATTATAAGTACCATCTTATTTTCTTTCCAAGGATTAGAACGTTTCATTGTTCTGCACTGAATAGAATCTACCAGGTCATTCTTGAGCTTTCTAGTGTCCTCATCAGAAAATATCTGATTGACTATTTATGTGTCATCGGCAAACCTACATTTGTCCCCCTTATATTCTGGTATGTCACTTCTTATTGCCTCTTCTTTATCGTATATGTAGATGGTGAACAATTGTTCTAATATTGACCCCATTCTTTCTACCCTTTATGGCTATCGGTCCATCAACGGAAAAGCCAATTTCCCTTTTTGTACCATGTGCCGCTACTTTTTTAATCACTTTCAGTGTCGAATTCTATCAGAGGATTTGGTAAATCCTTATACATAATGTTGAGATTCATGGATTAACTTGTATCGTCCAGTATGGCTTCGAAATGCATCTACAATTATTGTTTCCATTAATTTTCCCACACTTGCTGTTTTGCTTATTGATCTATAATTTGAAGCTGAGAACCTGTTTCCCATTTTGTAAATAAGAATCACATGTGCCATTTTCCACTTATGTTGTACGATCCCAATTTGTTGTGATCTGTTGAAGGGACAAGCGAACGGTTTACTAAGCTTCCCCTTACAATCCTTTAGAACTCTTGAAAACAGCTCGGTGGGTGCCCGGTGACGTTTTGGTTAATTTCTCCCTAATTTTCTGAAGACAATGTCATTAGAGACTTTGATCTTGAATAATTTATTCATGGAACCATTTCTAAGTCTCTTTAAGTAGGACATCTAAGAAATCCTATATTAATATAATTCATATCGTTCGTATCAACGTTATTTGTCTGTGTTATTTATCTTAATGTACTGTATACGTATGTGTCATATACTTTAAGGTGACGTT
Organism: Cherax destructor; assembly: GCA_009830355.1. NCBI lineage: Eukaryota > Metazoa > Arthropoda > Malacostraca > Decapoda > Parastacidae > Cherax > Cherax destructor. Next base: position 294,356 of record WNWK01000970.1, read on the forward strand.
GCGTTATTTCATAACAAATATGTTTTACGATAATCCTCATTTCTAATGTTATAATAATATTGCCGCTTTTCACTCACAAATATGTATTCATTACGTAAATGTGAAGAGACAGATGAGTAACATTAGTAACAACCACCACGTCGCCATTTGTTAAATTGATAACTGTTGAATATTCTAGGATAATAAATTGATTATTTTTTGCTTGATGGACTCTGGAGTCACAATTTTTCTACCTTGAATTCTTTAATATTAATACTGAAATAATCATGACTGAGATCACAGTAAATTGAAGTTGAAGTTCTTGTTTTCTTTTCTTACATCACAGCCGCAAATTGCTCAAATGCTGTATATAAGGTAAGTGTTTGCTTAATGCTGCGCCATCGTCAGTGACGTCTCGACAAATGAGTAGACAAAGACTGCCATCTTAACAACTGAACATCCATTAGGATGAAAGCATAACTGTTGTAAACTCATTTTCCACCTTTCATTTAATTTAATTAACATTTATGTTTTTTCCATGGTTGTTGTCTAACAGAAAATACGTTTCCTTGATCTCGTCTTGAGGCGACCTTCACCTTCTCTCTATCCTTCAACTCTGATCCCCTTGGGCATGGAATGTAAATCAGTCTGAACTTCTTATTCACGTTCAGGCTTTTCGCATTCGTTGATATTTGTGTATTGTATCACGACCATCATTCGTCCATCCTGAAGACAAAATATTTTAAAAATATACGAAGAAACTATTGACATAAATCTTGGAAAACATTATTAGCATTTACCAAGCACTCCAGCCTTTCCTGGAGAACTGCAACAGAACACGTATACACAATACGAGAAATATACTGTTTGTTCGACTCAACCTTTACGGGAACTCCATGCAAATAAAGAGCTCAAAATTTTGCAAATCCCTTTAAGACGATGAAAAAAGTTTCCTTCCAGCCCCCTGATTAAAAAATATTAATGAAAGTCACCTCTTAAATCAAACTTAAACCCAGCTTAGACAAATTACGTTTAAGCCTGATGTATCAATAGCAACCTTGTTGATCCGAATCATATTAACATTTATACTGATGTTCTCACTATCATCAATCTGTTTCAACATATGTAGTAACCAATTATACCTTCTACATCAGTATTCCCAATAAATGTGCCAAAATATCATAGCTTATATACGAAATTGTCACAGTATTTAAATGTCAAATATTGCAAACTATAGCATTTTAATAACCTACTATATACATGCACGTCTCATTGTCTAGTAATAAAAGTTTAATTTATTGCTGATCGTAATACGCTGCATAAGAATATTTCTTTAAAGTAGATTATACATGTCAATAACTCCAATGTCAATTGTATTCTGTTCGAAACTTTATTAATATAAAGTTGATTGTTTCTTTATTAGACCGAATGGAAGAAAGAATGGAAATAAAAATGTAGAAGAACCACAGCAAGCCTATTGGCCCACGCTAGGCAGGTCTTTTTTCAATCTTTCTTTTTAGGTCGCCCTGCCTCGGTGGGAAACTTCACACGTGTTAAAAAAAATATTTGTCCAACCTAATATATATATTAACCAGTATTCACATAGTTGACCAATACTGATTAAATAATATTATGTTCTCAATATATATCATAAGACAATAATTTTTTTTTGCCGGAGATATTGATGGACACCAGACGTTTATGTTTCAGAATAAAGCAGAGTTGTCAAGAATTTTTTGCAGTTTTTCACAATGAAAAATATTTGCATTAGTGGCTGTACTATTAGGAGGGAATGTAATGGAGAAAAAAAATATAACGCTGCCTGAATTAATATATAACAAAACAAATTTAGTGTTTAGTGGTTCATCACAATAACTCATGTTTATTAAGGGAATTATTATTATCATTAAGTTAATTTACAAAAATAAAATAACAATTATACCGAATAGCTGATAGAATAGTTACACTCAGTGGCCACTTTATTAGGTACACCAATTCGTTAATGGAAATATCTAATCAAGTAATCACGTGGCGGCGGCACTTCAGTGCCTAAAAGCATGCAGAGATGGTGGGTGAAAACGCATTGTTAATGAGAGGTCAGAGGAGAATGACCAGACGGTTTCTGCTGACAGGAAGGCGACAGTAACTCAAATAACCATGTTTTAACCAGTGGTATGCAGAAGATCATCTTTGAATGCACAACCCGTTGAACCTTGAAGTGAATAGGAACGAGCAACAGAAGGCCACATTGGGTTCCACTCCTGTTAATTAAGAGCAAGAAACTAAGGCTACAGTGAGCACCGGCTCACCGAACGTAGACAGCTGAAGATCGGAAAAAAAACGTCTCCAGGTCGGACGAAATGCGATTTCTGCTACGACATGCAGATGATAGACTCAGAATTTGGCGTAACTTTTCGGGATGTGCTGGAACATGAGATTCGTAGCATGAATTTGAAGGCGACAAGTGTGCAGCAACTGCGTGATGCTGTCATGGTAATATGGGCCTGCACCTATGAGGAATGTTTCCAGCACCTTAAATCCATACCAGGGTACTTGCTGAATTTCGAACCCCAGGACTTCCAGCATAATTTCAGTATCATATTTTTCCAGCCACTCATATTTATTGCTAGCACACTCAGTGATGTTACTCTGTGTGATATATAATGTCTTGCGCTGCTCTTACAGTACGTGATCTTCCCTGTAGTGCCTCAAAATAAACAAGTGATAAGCCATCTACCAGGAAAACAAGCCTATAACCAACACCAAGGATGAATCACCACATGCGTGATGATGTTGTTGGTGTCAACTGTCTCGTTCCTGTGTGTCCTTTTTTCCCATAAATACTTCAAGAACACCACTAAAATATTTATTTTTAATATCTACCGCACTTGCTTTGTTCCTCGCACTAAATTAAACCTTATTACCGTCCATGAGGTTTCTTTATCATTCACCCAGACGAAGTTAATGAGAAACTTACAAGGGAGAGAACTTTTTTCGATCAGCTGAGACGATGACGGGTTAATCAGCCAATTTTCGAAATAAGATCATTAAGCTCTGCCAAGTTGGTTAATGATGGAAATGGCAGAGATAAACTGTCATGCTTAATACTTCTCATATTTTCATGACCAGATAATATAATTAGAACGACCCTAATCAATATGAAGAAGCTATGTAACATAAGGAACAAATATTCTTTACATTCGCTATTAAAATTTATTTTGCATATAACTAAATATAACAATTTTTTTTTTTTCAAAATTTTAAAAACACACACACACACACACACACACACATACAAAAAAAAACACGCCCACGCACGAGGAAGTATCCTTTAACGAAATAACTGGATCACGCACAATGACCACAACTAGAACCCTATATGCTGGGAGTACTGTTAAAGGATACTTCCTCGTGCGTGTGCGTGTTTTGTATGTTTGTTGTGTGTGTGTGTGTGTGTGTGTGTGTGTGTGTGTGTGTGTGAGTGTGTGCGTGCGTGCGTGTGTGTGTGTGTGTGTGTGTGTGTGGCGCGTTCAAATTTTGAAAAAACAATTGTCATATTTAGTTATATGCAAAATAAATTTTAATAGCGAATGTAAAGAATTTTTTCTCATATTTGTTCCTTATGTTACATAGCTTCTTCATATTGATTAGGGTCGTTCTAATTATATTATCTGGTCATGAAAATATGAGAAGTATTAAGCATGACAGTTTATCTCTGCCATTTCCATCATTAACCAACTTGGCAGAGCTTAATGACACGCATACGTACGAGGAAGTATCCTTTAACAGAACTCCCAGCATTTAGGGTTCTAGTTGTGGTCATTGTGCGTGATCCAGTCAGTGAATATACCTACAAGAGTATAACAAGGCTTCCACAGTCTGAAAAGGGTGAGAAGGTAAAAAAATCCTCGTTCCCTGTAGAAAATCCTAGTTTTCCTGTAGAAAATCCGAGTTCTCTGTAGAAAATCCTAGTTCCCTGTAGAAAATCCTAGTTTTCTTGAGTGAGGGGGCAACAAGGAGGCTAGTCAGCGTCTCTGGCAGTGTCGTGCCGAAAGTGATCACAACAAATGGTTATTTACAAGAGGTTAAGGTTGAGACCTTAATCAGAAAAAAAGAGCAGATATCTGGTCAGTGATGGTCGTAGTGCTGTGATATAGTCATTAATGAGTGTTTTGGAAAAGAAAGAAAAATCAAAATAGTCAATTCTCCGGAAGTTGATGTTTTGAATAGTTTACAAAACTGACGCGTTGATAAATGAACACTTGTGCAACATTTGGTTATCTTTATTCTGGAAACGTTTCGCCCGCCAGTGGCTTGTTCAGTCCAGTGCAGAAAAAGGTGGAATAAGAAGAGGAAGAGTTTGAGGTAATCGGTCCCTAAGCCTTGAGTCGATGTGTTCAGTCCATCAATCTTGACAAAAATACATCATATTCGCAGAGATGAGCTGGAGCAGTGGCAGGTGGAGTCACCAGCGAACAAAGAAACTAGTGGAAGTAGGTCGTGTCAGTAGATTGTACAAGTTTGGAAGGAATCCCTCCATCAAGATCTCATGATGTTGCCAGAAGTGAATTGTCAATACAATTAAAATCATAAAGTCCAGGTTATAACCACAATAATAAGGAACAACGTGTGAAACGTGGGACAGTGACGACAACTGAAATGTATGAAAAGAAACAGGCCTCACTTCCCAGCCCTTACCCCCCGCCCCCTCCCAGCACTAATACAACCATCACAGTAGTCTTCCACACCCACAGTCCACACCGACCCCTAACACCTCCCAGAATACAGTACTGGAAAGGAAGCTGAAGGTATAGTACACTAACGCAGATGGAATAACAAATACAACTGAGGACTGGCAAGAACGCATCACTGAGAGATCCCAGGACATCATAGCACTCACAGAGACAAAGTTCACAGAGATGATAACAGATGCAATTTTCCCAACTGGATATAAGATCCTGATATGCAGTTGGGCGAATAGGTAAACTGGTCAATTAGCAAGAACTCAATTAAAATTAAGTCTTTTCTAAACTTTTCTCTTATACGTTTAAATATATATTTTTTAATTTATGTTAATGTAATAATTATTAATTTGTACCAAAAGAACCTTAAAAACTTTTTTTTTTTAACACAGGCCGTTTCCCACCAAGGCAGGGTGGCCCGACAAAGAAAAACTTTCATCATCACTCACTCCATCACTGTCTTGCCAGAGGAGTGCTTACACTACAGCTACAAAACTGCAACATTAACACCCCTCCTTCAGTGCCGGCACTGTACTTCCCATCTCCAGGAATCAAGTCCGGCCTGCCGGTTTCCCTGAAACCCTTCATAAATGTTACCTTGCTTACACTCCAACAGCATGTCAAGTCCTAAAAAACATTTGTCTCCATTCGCTCCTATCTAACACGCTCACTTACGCTTGCTGGAAGTCCAAGCCACTCACACACAAAACCTCCTTTACCCCCTCCCTCCAACCTTTTCTACGCCGACCCCTACCCCGCCTTCCCTCCACTACAGATTTATACACTCTCGACTTCATTCTATTTTGTTCCATCCTGTCTACATGTCCAAACCATCTCAATAACCCATCCTCAGCCCTCTGAATAATAGTTTTGGTAATCCCACACCTCCTCCTAATCTCCAAACTACGGATTCTCTACATTATATTCACACCACACATTGCCCTCAGACATGACATCTCCACTGCCTTCTCCTTGTTGCAACATTCACAACCCATGTATCACGCCCATACAAGAGTGTTGGTATAACTATACTCTCATACATTCCCCTCTTTTCTTTCATGGATAAAGTTCTCTGTCTCCACAAGCTCCTCAGTGCACCACTCACCTTTTTCCCCTCGTAAATTCTATGATTCACCTCATCCTTCGTAGACCCATCTGCTGACACATCCACTCACAAATATCTGAACACATTCACCTCCTCCATGTTCTCTCCCTCCAATCTGATATCCAATCTTACGTTATCTATTTTTTTGTTATCCTCATCACGTTACTCTTTCCTATATTCACTTTTCATTTCCTTCTTTTGCATACCCTACCAAACTCATCCACCAACCTCTGCAACTTCTCTTCAGAATCCCCCAAAAACACAGTGTCATCAGCAAAGAGCAACTGTGACAACTCCCATATTGTGTTAGATTCTTTAGCTTTTAACACCACACCTCTTGCCAACACCCAAGCATTCAATTCTCTTACAACTCCATCTATAAATATATTGAACAACCACGGTGACATCACATATCCCTGTCTAAGACCTACTTTTACTGGGAAATAATCTCCCTCTCGCCTACATACTCTAACCTGAGCCTCACTATCCCCGTAAAAACTTCTCACCGCTTTTAATAACCTACCTCCTATTCCATACATTTGCAACAATTGCCACATTGCCACACTATCCACCCTATCATATGCCTTTTTCAAATCCACAAATGCCACAAACACCTCTTTACCCTTATCTAAATATTGTTCACATATATGTTTCACTGCAAACACTTGGTCTACACACCCCCTACCCTTCCTAAAGCCTCCTTGTTCATCTGCTATCCTGCTCTCCATCTTACTCTTAATTTTTTCAATAATAACTCTACCATACACTTTACCAGGTATACTCAACAGACGTATTCTCCTATAATTTTTACACTCTCTTTTGTCCTTTTTGCCTTTATACAAAGGAACTATGCGTACTCTCTGCCGCCTAACCTAATTATAACAAGCGCAATTTAATTTAGCCTAACCCAACTAATTATATTTCAAATAAGTTAAAAATAATTTAATAATAAACAAACACAATGAAATATATTTTTTCGTTAGGTTCAGAATGATTTTTTTGGTAAAATTATTGGATACACAAAATTCGCTTGCCATATTCGGCAAGAAGAGCGTCGCTATTTAAGATAAAATCGCAAGTTTTACCTATTCGGCACGACATATATATATATATATATATATATATATATATATATATATATATATATATATATATATATATATATATATATATATATATATATATATATATATTAAGATTCTCTCAAGCGGTTTCTGCATTTGAGTCCAGAATAATATTGTAGGCTTGCGTGAGGTGGTAAATTTATTCATTGCAGCAGGAATGGTGCATAACAGAACATGGAATATTACGACACGTCAGATCCACTAGATAGATAGATAGATAGATATATAGCAGGATAACATAATGTGAAGCATTTCGAGATTTTGGGAGACTTGAAAAAGATAAGGTTAAGAGACATTCAAGTTAGCAACTAAAACATCCCACGGAATGTGAATTAGCTTCCGTTGCTGAGATACCACCAACTCCATGGGAGAGAGCGAGCATTCCCTGGGATTAGTTGAGGCAGTGTGACCTGCCGCGCGTTTAGTACCCAGCTGCTGGTCTTGTCGTTGTTGTTTATAGTGACTCTGTTACCTTGGAAAGCTAAGATATTCGACATTGTTTAATAACTTTACTATCTTAGCACATTTAAAACCCTTTCCTAACGTAATCTATCAATTAGGTTACAAGAATATGTCGCCTTGAAACAGTTTTCAAATCACATAGTAGAAAAACTAATAACAACCTCTACCAGTAATGAATATTAATCTGTCAACAATGAGAGAGCAGTAATTTGCAAAAATAAGTAGCAGATTCATAAACAAAAGTGATGTTATTGACGAAATGAGGCCTTTTTCAATCTTCCTCACAACCAATTGCGATTTCTTAACACAACTATATACATCATATAAACAATAATAGCTTTATATTTATGAAGCATAAAAATAGAGTAAATGATGAATTATCCAGCATTAGGGCAAAGACTTATATTGGTCAACTGATTGTACGTCATAAATATTTAAAGTGTGTGCGAATATATTACAGCCTCGAGTCATTCCAGAAAGGAATAATAGCAGATAAAGTCAGGTTCTTGAGATTGGGGACAGCCAAGGTGTGGGAACAATTTGCTACCGATTTTGTGGAATTAAAGCTGTCTTCTCGCTTACCGCGAAGTGGAACCAAGTGAGGTACTTTCATGACATATCTCTGATTATAACTTTTAGGTGATCCATCTCTCTGATGTTGAAGGCGATTACAGATTCAACAAAACTCTGTCCAGATGAGTGATAAGTCACATTGCACGGATTTCTATTCTGTCCAAAAGTTACACATGATACAGAGGGGTATTCAATTTAATACAGTGGAGTATACACAAGGTGAGTGGGCAATTTTGCCTCAATCAGTTTAGCAGCCTTTACTGAGAGCAGGTATGTGAGATACGCCTAGCACTGTTATTGTCTTGGCTGCTTTGCCTGCAAAATTTACCACATTTTTCATCATAGTAATTTCACTCCTAAGATATCCAATGCATGTCTGGGCTATAGCCTTTGAAAAGGTTTAAATAGCTGAGACCTGGTGACTAATATTCCTGAGAGGGGCAGGTATCTCCTCTCTAGCATAACTGATAGAGCACAGTCGTCGGCACAGGGATGAGATGAAGTAGGTCATTAAATAAGACATAACATAACAAACTTGGTGACCAGTAGATGCTGTTTCGTTGGGAATTACTCTTGAAGATAGTCACTAAGGAGATGTAGCGCAAAGTCAGAGACTCCAAATGCTTGTAGCTTTGCCATGAGTCCCTGGTGCCATACCCTGTCAGTGGCACCACCAAAGTCATGTACTACTAACAGCTGATCTTGGATTTATGTAGTGATTGGTGCCAGATAATAGAGAGATTAATCAGATCTGTAAAGTGTCCTTTACTGAATCCATATTGGGATCCCATAGAAGATATAGAAATTTAAAAATATACTGTCATTTGCAGTGAGATTATTGCCTCAAGAATACTGGCATTTACTGACAGGAGTATAACTGGTCTGATGCTGCTGATTATACAGTACACTCGACAACAATTAATTTGTTATTTCTATAAATAAAATCATTTTAGCTTATTTTTAGCATGCTGAAACTGAATTTGAAGTTCTCTATGTTACTTTTATAAACTAGAATATACCTCTGATGAAAGCCTTGCGGCTCTTTGTTTACATACCTAACCATGAGACCTACACATCATGCCTCCTTGTCAGGAGAGTCCGAGAACATCACTTGTGGTCTGGCCGTTCCAGTGTTCAGCTATATTTACAAAAAGTTGTTGTTTAGTGTGCACATTGGTTTTAATATTCATTAAATTATATTTCTCTCCTACATCTCCATATTTACTCACGATTACTTTTGCTCTGTTATATGGAATCTCTATATCAGATTAACCTGAACAGACGAGGATGCCTGAACAGTGCTGACAGCTTTTGCTTTGTTTGTGACACGTAAACATAACGTGATTAACGAAAAAGCATAACAAATCCTGTCAAGATTACATACAAGCACTGCTTCCGTTGCAAGATAGGCAATCAAGGTAAAACATTGGCTCCACACATATTGTAGTGTTTGAACCTCTCGACTGACACAGTGTTGAATGGGAAGCGAACGTTAATGCCATTTGCAGCTCCATTAGTGTGGCGAAAACCGAGTAATCACCTGAATGACTGTTACTTCTACAAAGGTAATGTGGATGGTTTCTCGAAAAAAAACACAAGAGACAGCCTTGAAACCTATGTCACATAATGAGTACCTGTTGCCTTTCGCACTGAATGGCTGATAACACTGATCTTAATGAACCACCAGAATGTGCGGTCTTGAAACAACCTCTATTAATCATTCTACAGGAGTTAAAGGATTTTGACAGGGAGCTTGACCCATCATAGCAGAAGGCAAAACTGCTTGGAACAATAATATCGGAGTTTCGTGCACGCCATACTAGTTTGGCGTATTCTATCAAACTGAGAATGGTGTGCGTGTTTCTGCACTGATGGTAATGGTTTTGTTAAGGAACTAGGTTATGAAGACCATTGGAGACTATTCATCTTCTTCAGCAGTGCTCCACTACAATGAAAAGCTGACTAAGAAAATACAACGACCAGATGTGGAATATATTTGGGGACCTAAACGTTACTTAGTCCCCAACTTAGTTATACAAACATTGCTTCCCTTGTTTATGTAATAGTCATGACACGATGCTGACCACTACAATTTCAAAAAATGGTTGGCAAGAAGAGCCCATATTCATTAGAATTCAACCCACAACATATACAACCGGTGCATATAAAGTTGGACCTAATGAGATTCTTTGTAAAGGCTATAGATGGTGAAGGTGCAGAATTTTTTTTACTTTAATAATAATAATAATAATAATAATAATAATGATAATAATATTTATATCTATAAGTACATATGCAAGGTATACAGGCCTAGCGGACATCAATGACATACTACTATATAGAAAGCCCCTTGTTATGCCGAGCATTTCAATTTTGTCCCCAGGATGCGACCCACACAGTCTACTAACACTTAGGTACTATCTACTGCTAAGGGAACAGGGACAGAATGTGTCTTAAGGAAACACGTCCTAATGTTTTTACCCTTCCAGGGGATCGAACCACGGACACTCAGTGTGTGAAGCGAGAGCGTTGCCTACCAGGCCACGGTGGAGGAATTTAAACTGACGCAAAACTTCACGCTGGAGTATTTGTTGGGCCACAAATGCGTGAACTTTTACCCGACCCCAATCTTACTATCAATATTGGCCCAACTGGAGCTTGCTGCATGAGACGCTTTCAACAGGTTGTCCAGATCTTCCCAGGAAGACACAGAGCAGACTATTATGCTGAGTTAGTGCAAAACATGAAGAGAAGTCTGTCGAGCACTGGGTTGCTGAATGTCCCTGAAAAAAATGTACTTTTTTCATTCATACCTGAACTTTCCATCAAATCTTGGTGTTTTTAGTAATGAGAATAGTGAAAGGTTTCATAAGGATATCAGTACAATGGAGGTACGATTTCAGGGGCGTTTCAGTCACAACATGATGGGGCACTACTGTTGGTTTCTTCAGAGAGAGACCACTGTTAATCATAAGCGTAAAGCCAAATGATTAAAACATTTTTTACACATTACCTTCTTCCAGTGGGAAAATGTTGTTTAATGTCCTTGAAGTGTTCTTTGGCAGTTACTTTATAATAGGGAATAAGTGCTGAAAATTATGATGAAACATGCTATATAAATAAACAATTCTAGAAATTGTTTTCCAGTAACCAAGTCCTCAGGTCAATTTCGACTACAACCTTGGAATCAGCTTGTTCATTTTACATAAGAACAGCTATATTTATCTCAGTAGTAGACCCAACATATTTTTGTTGTTGTCCAGTGTTATCACACGGCTCTTTTATCCCAAAGGAATGCCACCACCCCACCTCTTCTCCCCCCGTCCACCCCCTCCCATCCTTTCTTCCAACCACAGCCACTTAATTTGCAGCTGAGGTATTTTGTGGCCGCGATAGAGATCACGGGTGATTAGACCGCAGTGCAGTGAGTTTTTGGCAGCGCTTTTTAACCAAGAGTTGAAACTAGAGTACCAGAATGCTATCACTAGTGATATCTGTCCCTCCCGCCTCCAGACTGGGACACTGATCTTCTAGAGGCAGGAAGAGGATCAGATCCTGCCTGGCCAGTAAATCTACTCAGGAATCTTGGGATCATCTTAACGAGAAGCTCAGCCTTTTCTTGGTCCAGTGACGAGATATACCTTTTTCCGTCTTATTATCACGTCAAAACGTCAAACAACACAGTTCTTTCTGCTGGCAATGAAAAATCCTTCAATGGATCACCTTGTTTTCTTAATTCCTGGTAACAATTGTCTCATTGTCGATTGAGACGCAAAGACGAGTTATCAGGTGAATATCTTAGTCGTTCCTTAACCAAGGATCATAGGGTTCTGGAGTCTCCTCATCTTGATACCAAATTTGTTTATGTGTCAGCCTTCCATCTAGAAATACCCCAGTTTTCAATTTACCCGATTTGCCGACAGGACTCCTATTACAGGTAGTAGCACCCTCCAGATAACGAGAACCATTCCAAAGCTGATCTGAAGGCTTATTTACACAGAGCCGGATTTAGACCTTGGGGGGCCTGGGGCACTTTAGGTTTGGGGGGGCCCTCAACATGGAAATTAAATTGAATTACAAATAAGAAATGAACTAAAATGAATGATAAACAGCAGTTTTCGAAAAAAAATATGTTAGGTTTCGAAGAAGATGTGTGATTTTATTTTTCTTAATTCTGTTGACTTTAAGAATAACTTTATCTATAATTTTCAGTTTGTAATATATTCCATCTACACTATATAATAATTACCGATGTGTATTTATTTATATCTTTTGTGTCAAGCTTTTGGTATCTATCTATATTTATTTTCTAGCATAATCTTTCCAGTCTGCAGCAAATCACCAAATTTACAAATCAAACATTACATAAGTAAGTGTAATTAGCAAACCATACATCACATTTATGCATCACATGATCACATTGCAATATCTACAAAAAGTCTGTCTTTTTACACTTAGCATCTGCCAAACCTTTAACTCATCAAACTGTATCTTCTTGAGGACACAGCTCTCAGCATCCAATACTCACAGAGCACTTAGTCTTTCATGTGTCATTGTCGTTCTCAGACAATTATTTATCAGTGCCAATTTGCTGAACGACCTTTCTCTCGAACAACCAGTGATAATCATGCTCAAATATATTCTAAGGGCTACATTAACACCTGGAAAGGTATCAGCAAGCCCTTCATCATGTAGTAAAACTGCCTGTAGTGATGGAGTGAGACATGACCTGAGCTTGGCAAAGGCTGCAAACTGGACAATCTCCTCAACAAACACACTACTGAAGTCTTGAGGGTAAACACTGATAAGTTTCTTTGCCTCATTTTTCATCTCTGCATCAGGTAGACTGCATAAGTTGACTATTACATTGAACCTGTCATACACTGCTTGGTATGCTACCCTGCCTTGTTGTAAGGCAACACACAACTCATCTAAAATGACATTGAAAGTTCCACATCTGAATTTTTCTCTGGGAGACAAAACAACTTCCTCTGAGACTGATGTTGGGTTTGCATCATATTGCTTGTTTCTCTTTCTTTGCCTTCTTGTAGTTGATTTGTAGTCTGTGTTGCCACAGATGTTCCTAGCATCCAGTTCCAGCTGTTTATACCTATCTCGAATTGATTTCAGAAACCTTTCCAGAGAATCAATTAAATCCACCACCTTTTTCAGGTCAACATCAACACTGGAAAACTTTGCTTGTACTGTTGAACCGTATGAGGATTATGTTCCAGATCTTAGCAATCAGAGCAGTTTCAAGACAATCCATTTTGTCTCCCAATGCCTGAGCTTCATGTCTTGCTTCGGGTGTCTGCTCCAAGTCACTTTCAATATCTCTGAAGGTATTTTGAATAGAGTTGTATCCATGTACAAGGGCTTCAGTAGTATCAGCTCTTGCTGACCAACGAGTGTCTGAAAGAGACTTCACAGTTAGTGATCTTTTCTTTCCTTCCAAAGACTTCATTAAATTTGCCCATCTGCGTGTTGACGCAGAAAAAAAAGGTGTATAAACTCTGTATAAAGCCCAAATCACTAACAGTTTCCACACAGCAGGAGGCAGCAGCCTGTCCTACAAGATTCAGTGAGTGAGCAGCGCTGGGAATAAAAACTGCTGCTGAGTTCTTATTTTTAAGTCTGGTCTGCGTTCCGGACATATTACTGGCATTGTCGTAGGACTGCCCTCTGCAGTCTTCAAAATTAATACCTTCTTTTTCTAGAAATTCTAGCAGAGATGCAGACAGCACTTCAGCAGGAAACTTAAAAACCTTTCTACCAGCTTTCCAGAAACCACATATCGCACAATCACTGTTAGCTGGTCAACATGAGCCAGGTATGGTGTTGAATCAACTGAAACTGAGAAGTACTTTGCAATTTTAAGCTCTGTCACAATATAATTCCTAACATATTTCGCCATCAGCAGAACAATTTCTTCGTAGATTGTTGGTGATAAATATGACTGCTTACCACTTCCAGGACTGCCAGATTCTTCAAGGTGTCCAATCAGAAATGGATCAAATTGTGCAATAAGTTCCATGATTCCTAAAAAGTTCTCATTATGCTTTGATCCTCTGATCTCTTCACTACCACTAAATGCCAGACCTCTCAGCTAACAAGACTGTCACTGCGACAACACAGCGCAATACTTCACACCAGTATTTCTTGTTTTCATGCACTTGTTTCTGCAACTGCTTATCAACATGAGAGGAATCCTTACATCCAAGATTAAACTTTAGCACAGAATTTCGGTGACCTGGACTTTTTTCATAAATTTTCATTTTTTCCTCTGCTTTTTTCCAGTCATTAAAGTCATCCTTGCTGGAAAACTTGTCACATCCGCTGGACATCAGAGTACAATAAAAGCAATAAACAGCAGACTTTGATGGGCTGTACAGGAGCCACTTTCTCAAATGCTGCTCACCATTGTCGTGAATATAGTAAAACATGGAATTCTTGAAATAACAACAATGCCTGTCCAGCTTGCCCTGACCTGACTGATAATAGAGTCGAGATTCTGGGTATGAGTCTGAATCATTTTTGTTTTGACATACGGTGGCAGTTGACCAAAAGGACATATGTTTTTTTCTGACAGGAAATCACATGGCTGGGTCTGAATCACATGGTGGCGCTTTACTGTCCATGTCTACAGAAGTATTTGTAGAATGTGATTGTGGTGATTCATCATCTTTTCTATCTTGATTTAGTATGTTATTTTTATTTTCTACAGATGTACTTGGAAATGCAGGTGGGTCCTCAGAAGAAACATCATCAAGGTCTGGTCATTTACCTCTAAAATGACGCTAACCAAAAATAGTTAAGTCAAGTCAAGTTATTCAAAGGGAGAGGGAGTGGGCACCCTTTTTTTCTATTTTCTGATTTCCCCACACACACTTTATTTGTAAATTCATTTTATTAATTAAACTAATTTTGTTATAAAGGAAGTCCTTCGTCTGGGGACCCCTCTGGCAGGGGGGCCCGGGGTAGTTGGCCCCTTTGCTCTCTTATAATTCCGGCCCTGTATTTACAAACTTCCTTCAAGGAAAGGACTTGAATTGGAGATTAAGGATATATTTAGTGAAGGCTTATTTATTAACTTACCATGAAGAGCATTCCATTCGGAGGCGGCAAACTCCAAGCGAAGGATCTGCCTTTTTTTTCTCCCACAGCCAGGGTGAGATAATATTTCATATCAGTCTGGTGAAAGCTTCATTGTTGTAGAGACAACCTTGTAATCAGATGAGCTAACATATCCAAGAGTTTTCCAAGATATATCTCTCTAAACTGGAACGAGGGATTAGCCACACATACGAGTTTTAACAACTTGAGAGTTTTTTTTTAACTGAGTCGAGGATTTAGCTATATATATGCGCAAGAAGATCCACAAAGGTGTTTCATGTTGAACACTACAAGTTGGTCATCAAATTTCTTTGTAAAGGATGATGGTTATGCTCACCAACAACTATAACGTTTTACCATTTATGGAGATGTAAAAGAGAGTGTACATTATTTATTAGGAAATTATTTGGGTCTGCTCGCTACCACTAATGTACCTTTGTACAAGCTTCTACAAAGGCACCAAAATGAACAGCATCATTTACAGGGGATCAAGAATGACAGTATTTTAATAAAAAATCTTATTTAGATCTATAAATCTGAATAAAAGATACCTGAACACGCCGAAATTTGCTTGAGCGTTTCTCGTTTTTTAACAGTACTTCAGCATTTAAAATCTGAAGCAATAAGAGCGAGATATACTCATGTTGTAAACAAAAAACCTTTAGGAAAAAATTCAGACGACCACAAAGGTATCTCATTTAGTGGTGTCAGGCATGAAATAATTGTTACAACTTAAGTCTGATTGGCTCCTCAAGGAAAATAAATACTTTGATCCCGGTAAAGAACTTTTGATACAGAAAATTAAGCCATATCTTCTTCCTTAGATCAGACCTAAATGCCACCCTTTGCCTTATATGGCTCTTATAGCGCTCCCCCATGAAGGTAATTACGAGATAATAATATTAATGTTAGACTGGGCATAGTGCCATCTTCTTACTCAATATATTCATGTCATGTGATAATTTTAAATAATGACTAAAGTGACTACCTAATGACTCACGAAATCGTAATGATGAATCTTATTGAAGCTAGTTGGCCCAGTGGCTTACGCGACGGTCTGGAGTTTTGAGACTCTCTGACCGCGGGTTCGAACCCCACCCGTGGTATGTTTTGACTACCTAATCACTGCGTTACAGTCCTGAGTGGAATCAGTTTAAAATATGTTACGTGCAAATGATTCAGCCAGCAAATTATAAAACATATAATGATTTTCTCTCTCAAAAATAAACTTAAAATTCCTTCTTTATTATCTCTGGGTATATAACGTTTTTGTCTTTAAATAATTTGCTATCAATATTTCCATCTTTTTTTTACTAATTTTAATTATCTCAATAAATATTGAACGAAATTGTATTTATTAGTCCAATTTGATATTTTTTTTCTAAATCTGCAAAGAATGATCAAAGGTCAATAACACATCTATAAACAGACACTCCGGCTCTTTTAACAACTTTTAGTCTTATGTGTTCGTCACAGTATCACGAATATCTATCCTCCCTGTTATAGTTCCTCATCTGTGTCTCCCCAGATCCTCATTCAGTGCAGGATTAAGAGAAAAGACAAGCAGAACTATGGCTTCGGGGACCTCACAAAAGAGGGGCCTCACAAACCAAGGTTCTAGGCAATCTAAATAAAACTATGAAGCTGTGATCAGCCAGAAATACTACACACACACACACACACACACACACACACACACACACACACACACATACACACACACGCACACACACACACACACACACACACACACACCAGTTTGGAACCCACACCTAGCCAAGCACGTAAAGAAACTAGAGAAAGTGCAAAGGTTTGCAACAAGACTAGTCCCGGAGCTAAGGGGTGTGTCCTACGAGGAGAGGTTAAGGGAAATCGACCTGATGACACTGGAGGACAGGAGAGATAGGGGGGACATGATAACGACATATAAGATACTGAGGGGAATTGAAAAGGTGGACAGAGACAGAATGTTCCAGAGATGGGACACAGCAACAAGGGGACACAGTTGGAAGTTGAAGACTCAGATGAATCACAGAGATGTTAGGAAGTATTTCTTCAGTCACAGAGTGGTCGGGAAGTGGAATAGTTTGGGAAGCGATGTAGTGGAGGCAGGTTCCATACATAGCTTTAAGAAGAGGTATGATAAAGCTCATGGCGCAGGGAGAGTGACCCAGTAGCGGCCAGTGAAGAGGCGGGGCCAGGAGCTGTGACCCGACCCCTGCAACCACAACTAGGTGAGTAGAACTAGGTGAGTACACACACACACACACACACACACACACACACACACACACACACACACACACACACACACACACACACACACACACACCACAAAGAAAATAATTTGACAATGAGGTTTTAGTGTCAAGGGACCCCACAAAGTACTCTCCCTGAGTTCCCGAGCACCCTTAATCCGGCACTCATCTTATTACTTACTCAGTAACCTTTCAAAGATTCTCTTCACGAATCCCCCGTTATTCCTCTCTATCCTTTAGAAAATGAGGTCATTTAGATGCAAGCAGCCCAGCATGGCTGGTGGAGCCAGCGTCCTGCCACCACAACATATTTATCTCATTAACGTATCAAGTGTAACATACTGTACATGTGTACGTTATTTGCTGTTAGCCTGTTAGTATAGTGTTTTCTTCTTACTGTTTACTGTTAGGGATGTTATCATAACGAGCCATTATCTATCACTGTCTTTAGCTCAGATAATGCTCAGGACCTTTCTTGTAATAACTGACATTATTTTCTCTATCTTTTCCATTTTTTGGGTAATATTATATTGGAGGTGGTATATTTCGTGAATCATGCGGAGGAGCACTGATCACTTGCATAATGCGAGGTGGCGTACCTATGTTTCAGCAAACTACCAGGTACAGTTCTTCCCGATGTGGGATATATACAAGGGGTTACAGTGACTCAATTAATATAACCTCACACACAAAAGCGTTTTTACACTATGTCATTTTTGCGACCAATAATGTCTGTGCCATTGTCTTGTGTGTGCAGCCGATGTTCGCTATCGGAGTGCTGTTTTTAATACATTATTAGACGTCGCCTCTGGAAGGAAAGGTCATCGCTGTGAACGTTTTTTAGAGCGCCCGGTTAATTAACTCTGCTACACTTTCATTGTGGACTTGTTTTCTTGGACACGTCGTGAGGAAGAACTGGAGCCAGATTGATGGGTAGACCCCAGGTGTCGTCTCTTTCATCATATCATGCCCTTTTTTTGTTGGCCCTGTTGGTGTTTACACCCTGTATTCTGTGAACTTAGCCTTTACTAGATGGTATCTGCTCACACATACACTGTGAGAGTATGTTGAAAATTGTACAAAATACAGCCAAGTTGACGATTAAGACACTTGCACTAATTGGGTATCTTTATTATTGAAATGTTTCGCCTACACGAATGTATTGTAGGCAGGAGTAGTGGCGAGGAAAGATGATGTAATCAGTCCATCAATCTTGGATGGCCACCTCAAACTATTTCTCCAAGGACTCATGCAATATCTTTTCCACGCCACTACTCCTACTGCTTACAATACATTCTCCTCTGTATTTAACTGATGAAGCCTTCAGCGTAGGCGAAACGTTTCAACAGCAAAGATACTCATATGTTGCACCTGTGTCTTAATCACACTGATGTTGACTTAGGATAGTCGCAAGTAAACAACACAGCTTAATAAATGATGGTCATAGAAGTTTAGGTGATGTATTTAGTTCCGTGTTGATCTTCGAATATTTATCACTTGTGGCTTTATAAATTAACATTTGGCTTACAGGTGGACAGACTTCCAATCTCAAGTTAATTCAACTCACTCTCTGGTAGCCCTCTTCGTCACAACTTGATTAATTCTACACAAAGTGAAATGCTCTTCGGAAGCAATATTATCATACACTGTTTTAATATTAAATACACGTATTAAAATATATTTATCTTATAAACTCAGTAAATTCTCTCTTATTAATGTTTTGATTGTATTCACACAGAAATCCAAGTCGATGGCAAGGTGCTATAAAACATCAAATGAAAATTATTACTCGAATAATAATGATAATAATAGTACTAATAGTAATAAATATAACAGTAACTCATAGAGGAATGGTCACGCAACTATCACAACTTCACATATGTTGGCTTTTAATTCTTGAAAACGTCAAGAATCAGCTGTCAAACCAAGACACATCGAAAAGCAAGAAGCTCCACTTCTGATATTTTTCGGTAATCTTATTCACTGTAGAGTAAAGTAAAAGAAACTAATCACTAACCTATTGAAGATAAGTGTCAAGTGATCGCGTCTTTAGAGTTTAAGGTGTTATCGATAACGCAGAAATGTTGAAGTTAAAGCATTGTCTTCCATCCATGAAACTTGGTGTTGTCGCAACTTATGGCGTGGACAACAATCTTCTTATAACTACTCAAAAACGCATTTCACTCGCCTCTACATCTCTTTTTAGACAACCGGGCAGTGATATTCAGGACATTCCTCAACAGAAGATTGCTTCAGTAAACTGGGATGAAAGATAAGAGACTGCCGAAAGCTACGTTTCTGTCCTTCATATTATGGTTTCAAGTAAACAATTTCTTTCGACTGATATAGAAAGGACTTACTGGCTGTTACCTACAATATTGTCACCTGGAACCTGTATATTGTATGTCATATTGTCAGGAAATGACAAATAGCAAATATCGTTCATTGATAAATGTCATGTGAGTATCTAATACACAGAAAATCCCACCCATGTTGTGGGTCAAGTCTTTTAAGGAAAAACTCTGGTAAGTAACATTGTCAAAAGATTTCTATTAATCTGGTTTCTCACGTCTATCGCCTTGCTTACATAGAAAATAATAATAATTGTGACATCAAATTTCATGTGGCTCGTCTCGGAGAGAACGAAAATCTCAAAAACAATACTGAAACGCAGACATTTCAAGTTAGAAAATTAAGAAAACATGTAAAAGATCGCGTACTTTTATGTCAGCCGACTTAGCATTGAGAGAATACATCAAAGTAAACGTATCCAAGTCCAGGAAAAAATAAGTAGGTGCATAGGAAACCTTTTAAACAGAGATGCTACACTAATAAGGATACTCTTCTAAGCTCTTGAACATTTTTCTTAGAAAGCGTCTGTTCTCACAGTCACTTCATGGTACCAGATATATCCAACCTGGAAAATAGAGACCATTTGCTGCTCGCAGACATTCAGCAAAATATGGACCTACTGAGAAAATCTTAAAGTGTTTGAATGTTCTCTATTCAGGAAACATACACTAAGTGGCCTAATTTACACACTAAAGTAATATTTTATTTGATGAAAGTAATATTTTATTTAATGAAAGCCAGGAACGTAATAGGCAGAGTGAGATAATATTAGTGGGGAAGCGCTAAACTCGTTGGAGTCATATAGTGCTTGGGAAATGGGAGGTAATCAAGTTTGATGCAACAAAGGGAGTGATAGCTCTAATTTCTTCAGTCATGTGATCTTCACCAGAATCACTACATATGTCGTGACGAACACTGTGTCAAGGCTACGTTAGCTTGGGCTACAAAGGGCTATAAACTTATATTTAACAATAAATAAGCATTGAAAAGCTCGGCTGCAGGTCTAGCAACTCCGGTGCTGAGCAACACCAGCGCCTAAGAATCTTTAATATCTTCGAGCATACATATTAAAAATTGTCGGTACATATGCAAAAGTGTTCAAGAAAAATACTGGATAAGTTTGTGTTGGAGGTGCATGATCAGCAAGGCTATGATGGTTATGCTGACCTGCGTGCTGGTCATGATGACGGCTTTGAGGGGACTTGAGCTAGAGTTAGTCACGGCCACGCTGGCGGGAGATTCGTCTCTAAAAATTGGTATTTGTGGTCACAGTGATGCCTATGCTAATCTTCCTATAGCGTATAAATATACTTAGTTAGATGAATCTTATTGTAGCCAGCTGGCCCAGTGGCTAACGCGTCGGTCTGGAGTTTTATGACTCTCTGATCGCGGGTTCTATCCCCGCCCGTGTTATGGTTTAGATATAATCTAGCAAATCATACAACCATAAAAATATCTAGACGTAAGAAGGCCTATAAATGTAAAAGCATTAACTAACTAAAGGTATATCACATTAAAAATAAACGTTTTTTCCCTTTGCTGGTTGTTTTGGTTGAAAGCTTATCGACTGCACGAGGGTCATTAGGACTATATTTCACCTGAACTTACTAAAAGCATTAAAGTTACCTTTAAGTGTACATAAACTGTATACAAACTGCTCTTCTTAGTGCATTCTCCTGAATAGAGATATTCTCCTTGTAACATGCATTAAGCTATAAACTTTCTAAAGATGTCATGTTGGGAATTTTTAACTGATAGATGTTATTTTTATTGTCAGAGCCATATTCTCTGATCACGAATTATTGTTTCTGTGAGAATACAAACTTCACAAGCTAAGCTAATTGGTGAATGGCTATTATGAAGAACTTTATTTCCCAGTTATAAAGATAAACGAGACATTAATACTTTCTGTTCTGGTATTAAAGTTTGCGTTTCAAGTGACTTGTTAAAAAGTCAAGACAAAAAATTAAATATTTAACGCTTAGAGTTGTTCGGAAACAGCTGTTTAATTTGTCTTTGTTTTTATTAAATCCTTACTTCACTTTCCATGTCTTCATACACCGAATGTTTCCCATATTGTCAAGTATTAATGTTAAGAAATATATATGAACATCATAGAGTAAATACAGAAGTTAAATTGTTTTATGAGGCTTTAGTCGTAGCAAGCTACTCAAATTTAGCTGTGAATGTTGGTAGGATTTCTGTGTTTCTACGATCGTTTCAGCATTAATAAATCCTGAAACGACGTTTCGCATGTCTTTCAGTTTTGTTTGCGTCACCTACAGCTTGGGTAGTCTGGATATTAAGCCAAGTAATGCTGAGCATGGTTTTGCTATAGCCATTACATGTGACATGACCTTCCGCTACCCTGTCTTGGCTGTATATAACGTGACCTCTCATTCCTTCACTTCACCTCAACCAAATGAATATATACAGAGTAATTGTTTTTGCTATTGACTTGATAAATCTCATTCTTGCCCGAAAAGGTATTCTTAAATACAGAATTAGGCAGTCAAGTCTTCATAGCCTCTAGTCGGCTTCATTGTCCCATCATCATTCAGTAATATCCTCGACTTCTGCTCATAGAAGAAATAAATATTATCAATTCTTACTAAAGTATTCATAACATTATCCACGAATCATGGAATTATAAACCACGAATAGTGCAATTATGTCTAAAAATTATGGATTCATGATCCCTAATTATGGATATAAGGATTATCAACGACACTTGGGGAGGATGGTATAAATTACTATATCCAGATTTCACGGCAACTCCCTGACAACCCTTTGTTTGCACTGTATAATATTATTTACACTGACGGGTGCTTTTCCCAGTCCTTGGTTCAATACTCTCATTATATTCCCAAGCCTCATAACCGGCAACATTAAAAAAATGGTCACAGACTCTAGGTTTTCTGTGAATAATTTCAAAGAATGAAACTTAACTGATTATACTATAGAATCTACCACCAACTCTTACCTCGTCTCTATGATTACACGAACGCAAAATGTGTGTACAAATGAATTACAAACTTTCTCATCGTAAAATCTTTTATTATTCTTAGTATCCCTGATAGGTATAATATCCGTATTACGAATACTAATACGTATTAGCCTTAAAGGTTTACTCTGCTCTAAGTTTCTTAATAAAGGTTTTTTCTGTTCTAAGCTTCTTAATAAGGGTTTATTCTGCTATAAGCTTCTTAATAAAGGTTTATTCTGCTCTAAGCTTCTTAATAAAGGTTTACTCTGTTCAATATCCTATTAAAGTTTAACTCTGCTCTAAATGGAAGCATATCATGCCGTAAGGTAGTAAGAGGCTAGCCATGTAGTCACAGATGTGGAGATGCAGAATATATTTGAAGTCGTGGTCACAGACGGTCGGGACCCAGCAGCGGAAGTACAGTGTGTTTTGCTTACATATATGTATATGGTGATGCCCGAGTTTAGCAACGGGGTTGAAGATATCCTCTGTGCCAAGATATCATGGTATTGAGGTTTCACACACGTATCATAACAAGAATGGTATACATTTCCAATACGTTGATGACTGAGACACACGTCTGGGTACTGCGTGTCTTATTCATTAACTTGTCTCTATGTATGTATATCTCTGATATAATGATAACACCTGGGTGTTGCACATGTGTTTTATTCATCATCTAATCGGTAATGCACATCTCTTGCAAACTCTTGGTGTACTTCAGGTGTATGAACTACTAGCTATACTGGGTCCCGCCCACCGGCAATCCCGACTTCAATTGCTTCGTATCTCCATTCCTCCTGCAACTCCACGCTTCCTTCTTGACCACCTATAAGGCATGACCCACTACTACCAGTGGGTCCCGCCCACATGTGACTAATTCTTCAACTTCTGCACCTCTACTATGGCTCCAGTATACAAGTTTCCAGTCTCATGCCTCAACATAAAAATGGCATGTTGCGCTGGCGATATGTCCCTACATATGTTTTTCAAAGCAATTTGTTTGTACTATATACCACTGATGCAATGATACCGTGAGGGTTACTCAGCGTAAACACTGGAAGCTTGATCCTATGTTCGCTAAACGTGGGACAAGTAATCTAATTTCACTCATCTTAAATGATTGAATAAATAAAATAATCTTTCGACTATTTTTAATCCTGTTTTCAACTCTCTCCCCAATTCGCTCACCATCTTTGTCCCCATCTACTCACCACCTGAGTTTCCCATCAATTCACCATCGTTTTCCCTAATCCACTCACCATTTTCATTTCCCCTCCACTCACCATCCACTTCCTTTGTTCTTTAACCCCGCCTCTTCTCAATAACTTCTCTCATTTTGTTTATGTGATCTAATCCAGTATAATCACACTCATTCACACAGTTCATTCCCGTGACACATTCATCCACTTCACTTCAATGACACATTCGTAGAGTTCACTCCAGTGACACATTCATACATTTTACTCCAGTGACACAAGACTCAAGCAGTTTTGGTTACGAGTGAGAATGGCTGGATTTGAAGACCTACCCAGTTCGTTCGCTACACTGCCTCTCAATCATTACCCTCTTACTTCTACTAGTTGGCCCTGTCTCTTCTGTCGTCAAGATTTTCTGTGCCTCACTTTGACAGAATATAAGTCTCCATTTTGTTGCTTTAGGTTCACATTGTTCCAGACTAAGGAGCAGAACTCTTATTCAGGTTGAGGGACTGACCAAGAAAGATCTACGTCTTCGAGAGTGATGAACTGATTACATCTTTACTGCTTCTGTTGCTTCTTCTGTATCCCAATGAAGAAGCCTACTGTGTGAGCGAAACGATTCGGACTAAAGTACCTAACTGCTGCAGATGTGTATTACTTATCAGCTAGTCGGTATTGTATACTATTATCATATCTTAGGCAAAACGTTTCGAAATAATGATACCTAACTGTCTCACAGGTGTCTTATCAACTTGTCGGTACTGTATACCATTATCATATTGAAGCAGTTACCTCCAGTGCCACAATCATTCAAGCAGTCCATCCCAATGGCACATTTATCGAGTATTCTATTCAACGCTTGTCCAGCTTGTGTCCCTAATTCGTGTCTCATCATTATTCATCCTGGCTCGATGCTTATTCTCCTTCTACCTTGTCATCTGACTCAAGATATTATCCATCATTTCAGCACGACTGTAGAAGTCGCGAGTTGTATCATCAAAGTTTGATGTCTAGCGTGGTTGATGTCTAGCGTAGTTGATGTCTAGCGTGGTTGATATCTAGCGTCGTTGATGCCTAGCGTGGTTGGTTCATGAGATTGTAATCCTGTAGACTCTACGAAGGTGATGTAACCTTAAAAATTACCAATCCTTCGTAAAATAGTTATTAGCGTAAACTCACAGTACACATACATAGGGGAGGATCTACTGTAAAACTAATGAAGCCTAAGCTTCAGAACCCCTAATCCCGGAGGGGCCCCAGAAACGACTTTTAGTCCACATTGCTTTTTTTTTTACCTTACTGTATGAAAAAGATTTTTCAATAAAAAATAATATTAATAATATTGTGTATTTCCATACAAAATTGTTAAAATTAAAATTAAAAAGTTATTAAGCGAAGGGGCCACCATAACAGTTCGAGCTTCAGGGACCCAAAAATGAAGGTCCGCCACTACACATACTCACATGTATGTGTACATACACTACAGGTGTAGCTGTGCTTTCTATTTAG
The DNA here is from genome assembly GCA_009830355.1 of Cherax destructor. Taxonomy (NCBI): domain Eukaryota; kingdom Metazoa; phylum Arthropoda; class Malacostraca; order Decapoda; family Parastacidae; genus Cherax; species Cherax destructor. Next base: position 319,761 of record WNWK01000970.1, read on the forward strand.
TTTCCATATTTTATGGCTTAAATTCAAAGATATTTGAATCAGGGAAAGTCTTTTATTATAACGATGTTTCACCCATTAGATCACAAATAACAAGAAATCAGAAGCACAAACGTCTTGATGTCACGTCTGATGGTACAGAAGAGAAGTAAACAAAAAATCAGGAATCTGGGCGTCAGTGTTGATGAGTTTTGTTTTACGTGTTGGTTCTGGACAAGCTGTGCCATGGGTCTTGATAATATATATTTTTCTTTGTTTACTTCTATGGCCGTGTTTTTTTTTCAAACAGGGTCCCGAGGCACCCTGGGGTACCACTGATAATACCCAGAGGTGCCGCGACAACCTGGTGTGCCAGTGATAGTGCCAAAGTGTCCCGCAAGATTGATGGTAATTTTGCCCTAGCTTCATCGTCCTAATTAAAGCACAACTTTTTTTGACTAGTATTTGTTGTGTAGTTAACTACTACAGAATAGTTTTATTTTTTTTCAAACAGGTGTCATTAAATGATAAACTATTATAATATGATAATAAAAGCATGATTAATATTAAGTCAAAATGCATTATGACGGGAAAGTAAATTTATATAATAGTTACAGTTTACGTTCGGTTTACAATCATTTACTTTGTTTACAACTTTACAGTTTGTGTCATCCAATATATTGATGTGTTGACTTCCCAGAAAGATGTAACGAGTCGCTTTCTCGTTTTATTATAACTACAGACGTTTTAAACAGTAACTTGTCCTTTAACTTAATATGGACAAGTTTGTAATCAACAAGAGAAAACACGAAGATGATTGAGGTGAGAACGAAATGGAAGAAAAAGATGGAAATATGAGTGAATAAGAAAGAACAGTTCCCACTTCCGGTAAAACTGATTTGATTAGAAGAAAGAGAAAGTCGCCTATATTTGGACAGTTATTTAGATCTGGGATTTACTAGCTATGGTGATGAAGTTAATCTTACACAAAATAATTAACGGTTCGTACAAAATAATTAACGGTTCGTACAAAGCAAATCAAAGAGACATTAAACTATGAAACATGATCATCTTACTAACAAACCTCGATCATAGTTTGCCAAACATTTAAATGAGCGAAGACATGAGAGTTCCCAGTAAAGCTCACGAGGCCAGCAAAATTGCACTCTAAAAAATATGAATCCTCGTAAGGAAGCAGAGAAATTTATTCTCCCTGTTTGCAGCGTCATAATAATATCCATGTTTGACAGTAAAGCAGAAAAAGAAGTTAAAAATATTCCACTATCAGATAATACCATTAGCAGTCGGATACATGATACGTCAGCAACCATAGAAGAAACTGTGTGCGCCTCTGTAAAGGAAAGTGAAAATTTTGTACTCCAAGTAGATGAGTCTACAGATATTAGAGAGAAGGCTCAACTATTAGCATTCATTCGCTATATATTAGTAATGCTAAACTAGTTAACCAGATTTTTGTTGTAAAGAGCTTGAAGAAACAACAAGAGGCCAAGATATATTATTACTTGAAAGCTGTTGATTTATTCTGGAAATTCTGTGTAGGAACTTGTAAAGACGGTGCTCCATCAATGGTTGGGTCAATGAAAGGGTCTGTATCATTAGTGTACACAGAAAATAATTATAACAACACATTGTTTTCTCCATCGTTAGATGCTGGTTTGAAAGACAATCGAATATAAATTGAATGCTGTATTAGACAAAGTTTCAAAAATGGTGAACTGCATAAAAAGTAGACCACTTAAATCATGAATATTTGCCAAACTATGTGAAGAACTTGACGCAACGCATGTGAGTCTTCTGCACACAAAGGCAAGATGTCTATAGAGAGAAAGTTTTGTCATGAGTGTATGAACTCAGTGATGAGTTACTTTTTTTTTACCATTGAGCAATAAGAAGAATTTTGTGTGTTGCTTGTTGATGACACTTAGTCAACAACAATATTATACTTAGTGGATATCTTCGAATATTTAAACAAGGTAAATTCCAATATGCAAAGTAACACTAAAAATATCTTTTCTTCCACTAATAAAATTAATGCTGCAACCAAAATTCATGCCATTGATTTTTTAGCATCTTGAAGAACATGCAGAAAAAATTCAGTACCATTTCCCAAACGTATGTAGGGGAGACTACCACTGGTTGAAAAACCCATTTATTGCATTAGCATCAAGCCCTTCGAAGCTCAGTCTCACTGAAGAAGAATTAGTTAAAATACGTAATGATAGCAATCTGAAATTAAATCTTAAGGAAGTGCCTCTGGACGAATTCTGCCTCGAGATTAAGAATGAATATCATCAAGTGACAAAAGCTCTGGTAATTCTCATGAGTTGGGACACACGTAAAAACTAACAAGAGGGAAAGGCTACAATCAGTCGAGGAAATATTGAGGGAATGTTTGTCCAATTCAAAATATCTCACTAAAAATGTTACAGAAGACAAGTTAGTTTGTTTACTTTATTATGATATATAATGCTTGTATATTTTTATTATTAAGAGTAAGTACTCTTCGGAAGCGGTTCTAATAGAAAACTGACTAGAGGTGACACAGAATAAGACATGTGACTTGAGGGTTCCATCAGTGGAAAAAGGTTAAAAAACACTGTTCTATGGTTTCAGTAGGGTGGAATGTATGCCTCAAGGTAATGAATTTCTTACATCCCTCTCACATGGAATTCAATAATCTCCCTTTGTGTCAGTGGTTTAGTTAGGGCTTGAAACCTCTTTAATGATTTTTATGTAATAGAAGCAGCTATAGCCATTTAGATAAATTGATATGTAGCGATTTAAATATTTTATCTATAAAACGTTTCGCTCAGCAGGAGTTTCGTCCAGACGAGCGAACTGGAGTCCAAATAAAAATCTTTAGAATGTATCATGTATGTTCCTTTACCTAAGTTGATTAGCCTAATATTTATACGTATCATACTCTGAAGCCGTATCCACGTTGGTTATATCAAGACTGTAATAAGATCAGTAGGGAGTATTGGCCGCAGGAGGATGTCAGTTTTAATTCTAGGTGTGATCTGATTGTGAAGAACTTCAAGTTTGCAAGAGTGGGTAAGATGAAGAGGGAACTTCAAGGCAAAGAGAGAATTTTCAATATATGTAGGTTCTTTCTTTAAAAATTACTCACTGCAAATTCTGAGTACACGAAGAAACCTATGATACTGCCTTTCTTGTTTCTCAGATGGGGTGCAAATAATGAGTTAGTTACTCAACAAGGATCATTATTGTTATTGTCTTGAGTGGATAAGAAACTGAGTCGTCTCTTGGACCAATCGCGATTTCTAAAGCGTTCTTTTTTCCTCGAACAATATTAGTATACTTTGCTTCAAATCCGTTACCTGATTTTGCCAAAGTCTTGTTCCTTATTCTAGCTGAGTAATGTGCCTATTTTTCTTTTGGATACGAGCAATAAATACATCACGTCTTCATTGTGCGCTTCAAAAATAAAAATGGGAAAGAAATCTATTCCTAAGGTGGTATGAATTAACTTCAGTTAGGGGTTCTACTCCTAGCTGATAGAAGTCTGCTAACTTAAAAGTTCTTGTGATAGTCAGACTCGGCCTGTGTATCATCAATGTACGCAACTATCTCTGCTAAGACGTCACCGTGCTTGTTACTTGTTGTTGTAGTGATGTAATGCTTCCTGATATTTCAGGTGCCCAGCACTTAGCTTACTACGTAGAACTATATCTTGCAGCTGCACAGCACATGCTCTCAATTTCCTCAATATGTGGGTTCCTCGATTCTTCGCCACAGGAGACATATTTGCTGGGTAGTAAATTAGTTGTCCCATCATAACTGCGTCGAGTCACCTTACTGATACTGGTATCATCATCATCATCATCATTAAATATCTCCGGGATCTTTCTGCTAATCTGTAATTTAAGGTTAATGTATTGCAGCAGTTATATTCCTTTTGGTTTAATTTTACTTTAGGAGTTTTAAAAATTACTTTTGTCACTCAGTAGCAAGGTATGGGCAGCCATCGGTAAACATGCTAGTTTGTTTAGTCTTCGAATATTTGTAGATGGATTTTGACTTCCATCTTGTAGATTTTCATCATTATATACTTACAATAGATACATTTGTGCCAATTTGTTCTTTTTTTACATTTAGTCAAATCTGTACTGCCACTGTGGATCATTCTCTAATGATCTTCACGACTATTAAGCCTAGTAACTGACATCTAAACTTTCTGTACATGTATGCAAATGGTATTACAAGAAGTTACAATGAAAATTTGTGACATATTTCTTGTTTATCAGTTCATTAAAAAATTATTAATTCTTTCATTAAGTATTTGAGGTTTCGAAAAATGTGTTTAAAATTATTAAAAGTGGTTATTTTATTTGTTATTTTTACTAGGAATTTTAGTGGTGTCCATCTCATTTAATGACTTGAGCAAACAAATTAAGATGATGTGTCAACCTTGAATAGTTCTAAAGGTAAAATAATTCCATTATTTGCGTATTTATTTTAAAAAGAGTAACAGTTTTGAAACAGATTTTAAGGCTAAATACTTTTTTGACAGGTTAAAAAGATTTATTGCTCTGAAAAATCCTAATAGACATAAAGTTCATGTATCAATCAAAATAAATTGTTCATGATAACTTTTAATTTTGTTTTATTGGGGACCACCTTGGAAGAGTCGGCCATCTTGGAAAGGACGCCCATCTTGAATATTTTTTTTTATGTGGTATCGCTTTTATTTGAATATGTAGGTCAAAAGCTGCTGCCTCTGGTGTAAATTTCGTTCTACCGGCAAAATTATATTGTTTTCTACCATTCTGCTCGACTACACTGGAAACTTATTTTCGGCTTACTGCCACCTACAATGACGTTGATGTGGAGACTCTAGTGAAACGAAATTTCACCCCCGAACCTCCCATTAATAGATAAGAATATAATTAAAACATAAGACCAATTAAAAGTTAATATTTTCTCTTTATCCTCAGCCTTTCTATTTTTTTTACCACACCAGCCATTTGCAAATAAGGAAAGGTGACTCAAGAAGTGGAAATGTATTTACTATTATTCATTCAAGAGCATTCTTGCCATAAAAGTACAAGTATTATGATTCAAATGACCTCCGAACAGAAATATCCACACCCATCCTTAATGGTGCAGAATCTGGTTTTCCTGCCTCCAGGTCTCAGGTTGTATTTTCCGGTTTTCCAAAATCTCATAATATAAGATATCTTGCTCACATTACAAAAGCACGATTTAACATGGCTGATCAAAGGCCTACTACTCCATACCTGTTAGGTAAAAGGACACAAGTGCAACTAATGTGACATTTTATTGTGGCAACTTTTCGCTCTCCAGGAGCTTTGTCAAGCCGTTACAAACAATACTACATACCTCATTTATCCCCAGCCTCCGTCGTTTCCTGGTTCTTCTACTACCTATCCTTTTTTTCATTCTCTACTTGTACACCCTCCTGTTCATTCTCTCCTGTACACTCCTCTCTAGATGTCCAAACTACTTCAACAACCTCTACTCCCCTATCTTAATAATGCATTCCATCTTCAAATTTCTATGCTATAAATTCATTGCATAATCCTCATAACACTCAAAGCTTCCAAACACAACATCTCCAGTGCCACAAAACACCTTGCTGCAACGTTTAAAACCCCTTCCTCATCTCCTTTTTGCCTCTTTAGATAAACTTTCTTCACCAAACGCCTCAACATTACACTTAACTTTCAATCCATCGTCTCTTTTATGGTTCACCTTGTCTTGAATAGAACCATCTGCCGAAATGTCAAGTTTCATATTAAATAATACAGTATATTCATTTCCTTCAGACTCCCTCCCTGTAATCTGATACTCATTGCATAGATTTTTTTGGTTACTCTCATCAAATTCTTGCGTTCATTATTTAATTTTTTTGTTTAATATACCCTCACAAATTTTAGCACCACCTTTTGCAACTTCACTTGAGAATCTTCCATAAAAATGAAATGAACTTTGTTTTCGTAAAAGAGCAGCAGTTAATTCTCCCACTTCATAAAATATTCATTATTTCTTAATGCCACACCTCTACCAACACCCTAACATTCACTTTTACATTATCATCTAAAACTATATTAAAAACAATGGTTACATTAAACATTCCTTCTAAATATAATTTTTACTGGAAAATAGACCTTTTTCACCTAATTATACTAACATAAGTCGATGTTTTTTCATCATTGTATATTCACCACATCTCTATCCATTACGCAGTCAAATAATTGCATGTATAAAATTCTTCCTAATAATAAGCCAGCCTATTAACTTATAAGCTGCTTATGAGCTTAAAAGTCAGCTTATAAGTCAATAATGATTATTTTCTAAGTTACAGGTTTACTGTATCCTTTGAGTTTTGGTGCCAATGTTTCCATACTTCCTAATATAACACTCAGTATGTAACATTACTTTCACATAAACAAGACCCACTTATCTTAACATGCACTAAAAGTCATGAAATATAAAATTATCATAAGTGTTGCTGAACCTAACATTTCGTGTGTATTAGTTAACCTAACATTTCGTGTGTATGAGTTAAATATAAATTTTAAATAAATGGGAAAACTGGCACCAAAAAACTAACAGAATTTCATAACATTATTAGGCAGGATAAATCAGCAGTTTCAGGTTATCGTACTTAAAGTTATATATTTTAATATATTCAATAAAATTGACAAATTTGTATCTAAATAGTGAAAAAAAAATCTGGCCCTTCCACTTAAAACATTACACAATATTTGAGTTTATTATGCTAATCGGATAGTTCATTGCTGGGAAACCACTATTCTAATTTGGTGAATATAATTAGCAAATCGGGAGCTATAGAGCCCAACATGAAAGTGAACCTTCCATTGAGCAAAACATAATACCCGTACTGAAAGACTGAAGTCGATCAGAAGAGTCATTCCCCAGTTTCAGCAATAAAACAAATAATAGTGATTTTTCATACTTATCATTGCTATATTCTTAGACAAGATAAAGACTTAGACACAAATGCACCAACTGGTTATCTTTATTTGAAAACGTTTGGACAACCAGTTCCGTTTTCTATTTAATTCAGAGACTGATATACGAAGACAGTAGGAGGAGGATATATTTTACATTGTTTTTGCCAAGCTCTGGACCAACACCTGGGAGTGACCTCGGTCACTAGTGGGGTCCCGCCCATCTGTGGCATCACCAACTGCTTCACCACATTCTACTTTAGCACATAAGAGTTCATCTTCCTGCCTATGAGGGACTGAATACTTTTGAAGTGAGGAAGCCACTGGTGGGCGAAACGTCTTCATATAAACATACCCAGGTATTGCATATGTGTCAAAATGTTTAATTTTCTAGTTATATTTTAAAATTTGCATAATAGCACCTGCACTGTCTAAAATAACATTGAACATTCCTCCGCGTTAGATGTAGGGACGTTATAAGTTTGAAGCCGTTCAGATACGTTATCGCATGATTTTATTTTATTTTCAATATCTTGACTCACTGGCATCTTCAATCTCCAATAAAAAATCTGAAGATAATGACAAACAATACCGACAAGTTGATAAGTAAGACACAGGTGCAGTAGTTAGGTATCTTTATTCCGAAACGTTTATCGTACACAGTAGCCTTTTTCAGTCGAATCCACAGGATGCAGCCGAAGCAGTAGTGATGTAAAGACGAAGCAATCAGTCTATCATCGCAGAAGACAGTTGTGAGGTGGTCAGTCCCTCAGCCTAGAGAAGAGTTCTGCTCCATACCTGGAACACTGTGAATCTGAAGCAACAGAATGGAGACTTATGTACTGTCAACGTGAGGCGGAGAACATATTGACAGAAGAGACAGACCCCACTAGTAGCAGTAGGAATATAATCACTGAGAAGCAGTGTAGCGAGTCTTTGGGTTGGTCTTTCTCAAATCCAACCGTTTTCATTCGTAACTAGTAGTCAGGCAATAATGTTGTCGAAAATGTCCTTCCTCTGTACCAAGATACATCGAAATACGATGATCCAACACCGAAAGGTTGAAGTCGATCTGAAGAGGTGTTCTCAAAAAATCGCAAAAAAATAGTATCTCCTACAGGTATCCGCTTTCGGGTTACTTAATAATTTAGGCCGAGGAGGTGTCTTCCGTAAAACTAAGTTGTAACTTTTTCATGCAGTTATAGAGTTAAGTGTGAAGGCTAATTCAATTATGAAGGAACTGAATTATTTCGACCCTTACTTGTGTGTGTGTGTGTGTGTGTGTGTGTGTGAGAGAGAGAAAGAGAGAGAGACTCATATGCCTGTGGTTGCAGGGGTTCGAGTCTCAGCTCCTGGTAATGCCACTACTTGCTACAGGTCAGATTTATTCTCTCCTAGGCTCGTGGTCCTTGTCATACCTATTTTTAAAACAAGGGTATTTATAGATCTTACCTCTACTACTACTTCGTCCAGGTCATTCCACTTCTTGACATACTGAGGCTGAAGAAATACTTTCTGACATTCCTACTACTAATCTGCATCTTTAACTTCCAGTTGTGCTTCCGTGTTCCCGTTTTCCACCTCTCTAACAGTCTTTTTCTGTCTCCTCTATCAAGTCAGTATCATATCTGTTGTGGTTTTTCTATCCTCTAATATTTTCAGGATCAGTTCCTTCAGCCTCATAAGTGAGAGTTCCATGAAGATGCTGCACCCTTCAAGAGGAGCCTAATATATATCACACATATGGCCGTGAATGAGTCTGTTGAGATTCCTGAAAGCTTCTCTAAGATCTACCAAAAGATCATTCACTGCAGACGTTTTTTGGTGGAAGGTCGCCTGCCTCTGATAACATGCTCGGCATTGTGCTCACTCCTAGTTCTTTTTTTTCCTTGCAGGAAAGTCTGTAGCCTTTATTCCCTACAGCAATACTCACTTTATGGTCTTCTTGCCACTTTTTCAATTTTCATAAGCTTGCACTGGTTGGGGTTGAATTCAAGTAGGTACTGCAGTTTTCTGACCACTCTTACAGTTTGTCTAAATTAATTTGATGTCAAATGTTCCTCATAAATCTTGTATCATCTATAAATAGTATGACATTCACTTATAAAAGCATAGCAACTATATTTAACATTGATCGTTGTGGAACCCCACCGGATGTCCATCTTGTGATATGGTTTCAAACAGTCTTTTCGTCTCCTTCCTATATGGTACTCTGGTCTAATACCGCATATTCATGCGTGCTTCTCAAGGTGTGTGTGTGTGTGTGTGTGTGTGTGTGTGTGTGTAATCGCTTATATGTACTCACCATTATGTGGTTACAGGGGTCGATTCATACCTCCTGGTAAATTATGTTCACTCCTTACTGGCTTCAAGAGCCATATCGCATCTCGTCTTTAAGCTATGTATGAATCCTGCCTCAACCACTTCACCCTCCAACTCGTTCCTATTCCTGACTACTCTAGAGCTGAAGAAATACTTCCTAACATCCCTATGATTCATCTGAGTTTTCAAATACCAGCAGCTCCCTCGGGTTCCTTTTTCCCATCTATCAAACAATCTGCCTCTATTCACTTTGTGAATTCCTCTTTAGTATTTTATACATTGTTATCACATCCTTCCCCCACCCCCTAGTCCTCCTGTCTTCCATTGTCATCATGTTGAGTTACCTTAATCTCTCCTCATAGGGACTAGTCACGTTGCAAACTTCTGCACTTTCTCCAAAATCTAGGCATGGTTGACCAAGTGTGGGATCCAAACTGGTGCTGGATACTAAAATATGTCCCTGACGTGTACTTCTTACTAAGATGTCGAAAGCTATTCTTATATTTGGCAGGCCCGCGTTTGCTGCAGCAGATATTTGGTTAATGTGCGCCTCAGGTGATATGATCGTTACAATACTCAGCCCAGGTCCTTCTGCTTGAGTGAGAATTACAGGCTTCACCTCCCGAGCCTATTCTCCGTATACTGTCTTATTTGCCCTTCCCCAAGCTTTATAACTTTGCACTTGCTGGGGTTAAACTCCAGGAGCCATTTATCAGACAAGACCTGTGTGTTTACTCACCTAGTTGTGGTTGCAGGGGTCGATTCACAGCTCCTGGCCCCGCCTCTTCACTGGTTGCTACTACGTCACTCTTCCTGCTCCATGAGCTTTATCATACTTCTTCTTAAAGTTATGTATGGATCCTGCCTCCACTACATCACTTCCCAGACGATTACACTTCCTGACAACTCTGTGACTGAAGAAATACTTCCTAACATCCCTGTGATTCATCAGAGTCTGCAACTTCCAATTGTGACCCCTTGTTGCTGTGTCCCATCTCTGGAACATCCTGTCTCTGTTCACCTTGTCAATTCCAACCTATCTCTCCTGTCCTCCAGTGTCATCAGGTCGATTTCCCTTAACCTCTCCTCGTAGAACATGCCCCTTAGCTCCGGGTATAGTCTTGTTGCAAACCTTTGCCCTTTCTCTAATTTCCTTACGTGCTTGGCTAGGTGTGGGTTCCAAACTGGTGCTGCATACTCCAATATAGGCCTGACATACACGGTGTACAGGATCCTGAACGATTCCTTATTGAGATGTCGGAATGCTATTCTTAGGTTTGCTTGGCGCCCATATGTTGCAGCAGTTATCTGGTTGATGTGCGCATGTGGAGATGTGCCAGGTGTTATACTCACCCCAAGATCCTTTTCCTTGAGTGAGGTTTGTAGTCTCTGGCCTCCTAGACTGTACTCCGTCTACGGTGTTCTTTGCCCTTCCCCAATCTTCATGACTTTGCACTTGGTGGGGTTGAACTCCAGGAACCAGTTTCTGGACCAGGCCTGCAACCTGTCCAGATCCCTTTGTATTTCTGCCTGGTCCTCATTCGATTGAATTTTTCTCATCAACTTCACATCATCTACAAACAGGGACACTTTTGAATCTGTGTGTGTCTGAAAGAATGCAAGAGTCTGGCTATAAAACGAACTGAGGTGGTAAAAGAGGTCTTAGCTGGTGAAATATACGGAAGGAGCTCTCATCCTGTATTATGCAGATCCCTTAAGTGTGTGTAAACACAAAATAAGGCTGGCTCCAGTTTTTCAATAGCCAATGTCTTCGATCACACGGAGGCGAGCAATTTAACAATATGGATTTCGGTGAACTCTGCTTTGAGTGGAAATATTTTCATGTTAAGTCGAAAGAGTGGCTTTCATGCGGCGGGAGTGATCTCAGTCCAAGGAATCGGAGCTTTTTACCCTTCTTTGAATTAAACTTGTTTACTTTTCTCTCCCTTATTTTTTCTGTAAAGTCTTAAGGGTTTAGGGCTTATCAAAGATGATAACACTAATAATAATAATGTCATTCCTTGCCTCATTTTGACTTTTGAAATGATAACTCACCACAAACTATTCAATACGTGTAGAAGGTATGGGAAGGAGAGCTCTAAGCCCATAGTGCCTGAGAAAATGGGACAAAATCAAGTTTGATCCCAGGAAACGGAAGAGAAATCCAGTTAAATCCGGTTAAATCTTTCACAGATTCTCATACTAATTTGCCACCTGTTGGAATGGAGAGGATTTCACCATTAGTGAATAATTTGTCTGAGAATACTTAGAAAATTAATGATAGGCTTCCTAAGATTTTATAAATCAAGTCGTGTCTAACACGTTGATACAGTTAGGGAAATGAGAATTGGTATAGTGGAGCTTGAGAGGAAATTTAGCAATAGTCTTGATACTTTTTTAATATTTCACGCACGTTAGGAGACGAAGCAACACTGTTAATGTGCTCACGAACACTCACTCGAAGTGTTTTGAACAAGTACGTATTCATCAATGGCACGAGCAGATCCAGATATATATATATATATATATATATATATATATATATATATATATATATATATATATATATATATATATATGTCGTGCGATTAGGTAAAACTGGTCAAGTAGCAAGAAATCATCTCAAATTAAGTCCTTTCTAAAATTTTCTCTTATACGTTTAAAGATATATTTTTTCATTTATGTTAATGTAAGATTTTATAATTTTGTACCAAGAGAAACTTTGAAAACCTACCTAACCTTATTACAACAAGCGCAATTTAATTTAGCCTAACCCAACTAAATATATTTTAGATACGTTAACATTAATTTAATAATAAACAAACACAGTGAAATATATTTTTTCGTTATGTTCAGAATGATTTTGGCAAAATTATTGCATACACAAATTTTCACTTGTCTTATATGCAAGGTGAGCGTTGCTATTTAAGCCAAAATCGTAAGTTTTACCTAATCGGCACGACATATATATATATATATATATATATATATATATATATATATATATATATATATATATATATATATATATATATATATATATATATTAATGGACAGTGTGTTTCAAGCACGTCAAGTGTTTTTAGTGACTCGAGGCCGAGGATTGATCAATAAAAAAATTTATATATTCATATTGTAAGTGAGAACGGCAGCAACAGAAGCGAGTACATCAATCACCAAGTAAGGAAAATTTACCTGACACTATCACATTAGTGATGACGAGGAGGAGAGTGGAAATTAGATGAGGCTAAAAGAAAACGTAGCATGAATGTAAAGAAGAAATGGAGTGGATTTCGGGTTGGCAGTAACAGACTTGTGGGAGCCCAGACTCACTGCTGTGAGTGTGAGCCCAGACTCACTGCTGTGAGTGTGAGTCCAGACTCACACTTATAGCAGTGAGGACGGCCGTTGCTTTAATAGGTAGGCTTGAAATTGATGTTACTGTAGGTGATCTTAAATTTTACGTTGATAATTGAGTCAGCAAAACTACCCATTCAATTTTAAAAAATGTTTTTAAAGTAATTATTACCATTCAGCTAGCCATAATTTTTTTAATTCAGATTCAGAACTATGTCCCTAAGAAGCTATAGGTGTATTCCGTATTTTTTTTATTTTTATCTACTTCAAACAATACTTGCCTTGATATAAAATGTTTTTCTAATAATTGTTTTTGTAGAGTAAATTACGATATTTTCTAGAAGAAGATATTATGGTCGGATGATGAATTATGTGAAATTGATTTTATACATGAATATTAGAATGCTGTGGAGTGGCTATGATATATTGAGATACAACACAGGTTACCTATGAAGGTAGATGTCTAGGTAAACTAGTTTGTATACAAAGACAGAATGGATTATTACTAGACAAGGTGTTGATAATGAAAGATGATACAATTTTAGAATTGACTATAGGCACCGGTAATTTAAAACTTATTATACCAAATGTCTTCATCAAAAGTGTCATTTGGGTAAACTCTACCATGAATTTCTGTTGACTTTAAAAAATGTTTTACATAATCATATTTTTGATGGTATTTATATTATAGGGCCAGGTGTCACTTTGAATATTTTCTGCAACAGAAATAAATTAAAATGTTAAAATTTTAATATTATGATTTTTTCCCTTTAACAATTCTTGTACTAAATGGTTTTATCGTCTGATAGAAACTTAACTGTTATTTGGCAGTTTGTCTGCATTACATGATTTCTATAGGCTCAGATCATCTACCTACAGTAGGGCATTAAATGTTTCTGTGACAAGAGAAGCCTACAATGATGTTGCTGCTAGAATTGAGAGTTAAGTTCCTAGAACACAGCTTAACATTCAAAGGATCAATGAGATTGAAAAAAGGTGCTACTAATAAGGAACTTGGCACAATTTTAAGCTGTGATACAGTCAAATGTTGCACACTACGACCTCCACTCCCGATCATCTCTCACAGACTGACGATATTTAAAATAACATTTATGCTTTTGTTTCATGTTATTCTTTTAATTGTACTAAGACTATCAAAATTTAAAAGGTTGGCGGTTGGAGAAGAAGTATCAAATAATTATATAAAAAGCTAGAGAGGTAGATAATGACGGGTTGAAGAGTGGTAAGAACAGAAATACTGCACTCGGTCAATTAATATAAAGCGCTAAACCCACAAGGGTTTATTCAAGAATTCAAATATTTTTGTTGGTAAGATCAAGGCTGAAGTGATAAGACACATTTTTAGTGATTTTTGTATAGATAAAATGAATGATAAAGTAGAAAAAAATTTTGGGGTTAAACTTAAGACATGTTTTATTAAGAAACAAATTTAATTTAATACTATCACCACATAGATTAATGTAATATATTGACAAAATTAATGCTGGAGTCTTATTGCAACATTAGTCTCTTGATTTGTTGCAATAAATAAAACATATTTCATGAAAATTACATTGTTATGTGAATAATTTACTTAAGGGTGATATTCTTAAAAAAACACAAAACGAAATAATTATAGACTTTTTATGATACTATCCTGTTTAACGAAATTATTTGAAATGAAATTTCTGAACGTATTAGAAGGGAGGGTACATTTTTATTTTAGAAATTTTTGGAGTCAGTGAACAATTATCTACCGTAGACTCACATACGGTGTTTAAACTGTTAAGCTTTACATGAAGAAAGGAGAGAGAGAGATAGAGAGAGCATTTGCTGCTGATATGGACGTATCTTAGGCGTTTGATAAAATGGACCATTTTATTCTAGATACATTTTTTTATGAGGAAAGAACTGAGTGGAGCGGAAAAAATAAAGTTTTTTTTTAATATCATTAGCAAGATTGTAAGAAAATTGGGCATCCCACTTAATAGAAGTGGAATGTAATTTCTACTTTCTAAGAATAACATCATTGCATGCGCATATGATTGATCTTTTGGCTAAGTGAACATTTAGAAAAAAATATATAAAATTTGTGTACATTTTCATTCTTTTAGGTTACAAATTAATAAAAGTAATACAAAAAATAGTATTTCGTGAAAATAGTAAAACATCTAACAATTTTAGTAATATATTTAAACTTGGAATTGTTGAGAATTTTAAATATTTATGTCTTTACATAGTGATTTTTTAGATAATAAGGAAGTGGAATTGAGACTACATTTGTTTTATTGAAATTTTATGCTCTATATAAACGCTCTTTGCTGATGACACTGTGCTTTTGGAAGATTCTGAAGAGAAGTTGCAGAGGTTGGTGGATGAGTTTGGTAGGGTATGTAAAAGAAGGAAATTAAAAGTGAATATAGGAAAGAGTAAGGTGATGAGGAAAACAAAAAAAAATAGGTAACGGAAGATTGGATATCAGATTGGAGGGAAAGAGTATGGAGGAGATGAATGTGTTCAGATATTTGGGAGTGGATGTGTCAGCAGATGGGTCTGTGAAAGATGAGGTGACTCATAGAATTGACGAGGAAAAAAGGTAAGTGGTGCACTGAGGAGTCTGTGGAGACAAATAACTTTATCCATGAGAGCAAAGAGGGAAATGTATAAGAGTATAGTTAGACCAACGCACTTCTATGGGTGTGAGGCATGGATTGTGAATGTTGCAACTAGGAGAAGGCTGGAGGCAGTGGAGATGTCATGTCTGAGGGCAATGTGTGGTGTGAATATAATGCAGAGAATCCGTAGTTTGGAGATTAAGAGGAGGTGTGGGATTACAAAACTTATTATCCAGAGGGGTTAATGAGATGGTTTGGACATGTTGAGAGGACTTCGAGAGTGTAAAAATATGTAGTTGAGGGAAGGCGGGTAGGGGTTGGCCTAGGAAAGGTTGTAGGGAGTGGGTAAAGTTTTTTTTGTGTGCGAGGGGCTTGGACTTCCAACAAGCTTGCGTGAGAGTGTTAGATAGGAACAAATGAAGACAAATGTTTTTTAGGACTTGACGTGCTGTTGGAATGTAAGCAAGGTAACATTTATGAAGGGATTCAGGGAAACCGGCAGGCCGGACTTCATTCTTGGAGATGGGAAGTACAGTGCCGGCACTCTGAAGGAGGGATGTTAATGTTGCAGTTTTATAACTGCAGTGTAAGCACGCCTCTGGCAAGACAGTGATGGAGTGAATGATGAAAGTTTTTCTTTTTTCGGGCACCCTGCAGATGTGTTAAAAAAATAAACGCTATTTTTTAATGTATATGGTATGCCTGATTATAACTTGAGCATATGGAATAGCGAAAAAATAATAATTTATAGGATTTTTTGAAGTTTTAATGTTGCTTATTTTCATTTGAATTGTAAAAAAATGTTGTAGTCACCCACTTATTGTAGCGGCCATAATGATGGACATTTATGTACTTTTTGTAATTAAACAAAATATTTCTTCATTACAAGCTATTAACTTTAAATAAATGATCAATACAAATATCTTATTTTTAAAATCTTTCTTACATACTTCTAAAACAACAAAATATTTTTTATGCCTCTTCCAAGTTTTCATTAAAACAGTGCAATATTTAAAAAAAAAAATATGGATATAATAAAGGCTTAGATAAAATGCCTCCCAAAATCATTTGTTACAAATGATCTAATATTACTTTTTACAAAGGAGGAGCGGTAAGCAAGCGGAAGGCCTCGGTCAGATGATCAAATGCTTCAGTGGTGAGTCATAATATGACTAAGATCCGCGTCAGGAAACACTTGACCTCCTTCCTGGCAAATCTAACCTAACTTCAGAACCATGAGCTAACAAGACGTACAGTTATACAGTTGTCAGTCAGTTATAAGTATTTTAGCTATTTTAATGTTATCTTTGCATACGTTTTGAAAAAACTGTGGGGTTACCTACTCACAGTATACGTTTTAATACTGCACACTTTATTTATTTGAATATTATGTTGCATTATTGCAAAATCATGAACAAACTAGAAGTTTATTTAGTCATACTTGTGTATATATAATAAAGTGGTGTGTGTTTATACTACAGTATACTGAATAATATGAAATAAAACACATTTATTGACTAGTACTACTGACCTGGGGCTATGACCCCCGGAAGCAACCACAGGTAACTACTACTAATAAAATAATAATAATAATAATAATAATAATAATAATAATAATAATAATAATAATAATAATAATAATAATAATATATATATTATTATTATTATTATTATTATTATTATTATTATGCGATACAATGAACTAGTAAGTAATTTTGAATTAAATGAAATAATTACTCCCTGCAGAATTATTATTAGAGTTATATTTTAGGTAAGCACTATTATTAAGGCCATTATGCATATACTTTCGTTGACGGTCACTGAAGCCAAGATTCTCGTTAACTTGTGGGAGACTTTATTTGCTTCTCCGTAATAAACTGAGTAGGTGATACGTTTTGTGTCAGGATAAATTTAGAATTTCTAGTGACGCAAATGTTACTCATATGACATTTTGTCGAGGATTATCAGCCATTTGATCGAAGCCTTCTGCTGGCTTACCAGTTCATAAATAACAGTAGAGTATTACATCATACTTCAGATTTCACCAGCACATCTATGAAAGCCATTTATTATGATGTAATATGACAATATGACATCGAAACAGAACTAGCCTTTGTTACCGCTGTAAACAGAACTAGACTTTGTTACTCTGTAAACAGAACTAGCCTTTGTTACCCTGTAAACAGAACTAGCCTTTGTTACCGTGTAAGCAGAACTAGCCTTTGTTACCCTGTAAACAGAACTAGCCTTTGTTACCCCTGTAAACAGAACTAGTCTTTGTTGCCCTGTAAACAGAACTAGCCTTTGTTACCCTGTAAACAGAACTAGCCTTTGTTACCCTGTAAGCAGAACTAGCCTTTGTTACCCTGTAAACAGAACTAGCCTTTGTTACCCCTGTAAACAGAACTAGTCTTTGTTACCCTGTAAACAGAACTAGCCTTTGTTACCCTGTAAAAAGAACTAGCCTTTGTTACCCCTGTAAACAGAACTAGTCTTTGTTACCCTGTAAACAGAACTAGCCTTTGTTACCCTGTAAGCAGAACTAGCCTTTGTTACCCTGTAAACAGAACTAGCCATTGTTACCCCTGTAAACAGAACTAGTCTTTGTTACCCTGTAAACAGAACTAGCCTTTGTTACCCTGTAAAAAGAACTAGCCTTTGTTACCCCTGTAAACAGAACTAGTCTTCGTTACCCTGTAAACAGAACTAGCCTTTGTTACCCTGTAAACAGAACTAGCGTTTGTTGCCCTGTAAACAGAACTAGCCTTTGTTGCCCAGTAAACAGAACTATCCTTTGTTACCCTGTAAACAGAACTAGCCTTTGTAACCCTGTAAACAGAACTAGCATTTGTTACCCTGTAAACAGAACTAGCCTTTGTTACCCTGTAAACAGAACTAACCTTTGTACCTGTAAATACTAGCCTTGTTAATAACAGAACTAACCTTTGTTACCCTGTAAACAGAACTAGCCTTGTTGCCCTGTAAACAGAACTAACCTTTGTTACCCTGTAAACTGACCTAGCCTTTGTTACCCTGTAAACAGAACTAGCCTTTATAACCCTGTAAACAGAACTAACTTTTGTTACCCTGTAAAGAGAACTAGCCTTTGTTACCCTGTAAACAGAACTAGCCTTTGTTACCCTGTAAACAGAACTAGCCTTTGTTACCCTGTAAACATAACTACTTGTTACCTAAAGACTATTAGTTACCCTGTAAACAGAACTAGCCTTTGTTACCCTGTAAACAGAACTAACCTTTGTTACCCTGTAAACAGAACTAACCTTTGTTACCCTGTAAACAGAACTAACATTTGTTACCCTGTAAACAGAACTAGCCTTTGTTACCCTGTAAACAGAACTAGCCTGTGTTACCCTGTAAACAGAACTAGCCTTTGTTACCCTGTAAACAGAACTAACCTTTGTTACCCTGTAAACAGAACTAGCCTTTGTTACCCTGTAAACAGAACTAGCCTTTGTTACCCTGTAAACAGAACTAACCTTTGTTACCATGTAAACAGAACTAACCTTTGTTACCCTGTAAACAGAACTAGCCTTTGTTACCCTGTAAACAGAACTACCCTTTGTTACCCTGTAAACAGAACTAACCTTAGTTACCCTGTAAACAGAACTAGCCTTTTGTTACCCTGTAACTATCAAACGGAATAGGGCAGCCATATAACAGATACAACAACCTGGGTGCTGTGTGTTATAGTCACTGTCTCGCTGACAGCTTCCAGGGGGCCGGCTGTCATCAGTATTGGTTATGAGGTACGCTGAAGAGAGGCTAATGTGATTCATTCGAATTTTACGCACTAATTCGTGCTCTAGTGCATTATGAGGGGCTTTGGGAAATCTGTTATATTCTTCCTAATAGATACAGTTATTCTAATGAAATGGGGTCGTGGCATCTGTGTTGATTCTCCTGTAGTTATGTTGAGCAATATACGATAATTCAAGCGGTTAGTGGTTGGGAGAATGGTAAAGAGAAGCATCATGTGCAACCTCTCTCGTGTTTATGGTTGCCAAGGTAAAAGAGAATATCCATTTTAGAGGGTTTTGATGTTATATAACATCTATTAAAACATCAGCAGTTTTTCCTCTGATAACGATAAGCAACTGATCGTCAAACTTCTGCAAATGCTTAGCACTAAGTCAAGGTCACAGGTTACGTAGTGGCCTTGATTAGCTCAGTTTTTAATTAGTTCATCGAACTTTCACGTGTCCTAATCACGCCTTCCTGCAGCTCACCACTTAACAGGTCATCTGAAGACCAATTCCCCCATAAAGGATTTTTTCCTGACGAACACATGAATAGCAATCTGCCTTCCGGGTTTATAAGATCTGATACTGTGAGTCTGAGGTTTAGCCTTCCAAATAACATATCATTGTAAATTAAATTAGGTTTAAGTTATTTACAAATCATTACTGGTCTTCTACACAGTCAAATACACATAAGTCAGTCACAAAAAACGAATCACTTCATTAAATATTTATTCAAGATATTCTTCCTGTAAGTTTCTTTTTGCATTTTTTACTTCGAAATCTACGTCAAGTTTTAATAAAAAAAAATCTGTCTCTAGTATCCTCCACAAATCTTATAACGTTCCTGAGCGCAACACTCAGCTCCCGTTACCTGTCAAGTATATCACCACCTATCCATCACCCTATTGATCAAGCTATCCATCACGTAAGTGATCCGGCGTACACACATAAATTTTAGACTTAAAACCGTTCACCTTATTTACATAAATTGACGTTTGTATCAGACTCGCTCCACTAGTCACTTCCTTCGAAATGAATCAGATTGACCTAGCAATCTGACCTAGCAATTGCTATTAATTTAATATGTCAATACCTAAACGAACTGCAAAAAACTAAGGTTTAATACAAAAACAACTTGCAAAATCAATGGTTCCCTTCGCAAAGAACTAACAAGAGTAAAGTATTATTATACACACTAATTACAATAACAGGGGTTTACTACATATATTTCAAAACGATAATTAAAAACATAAGCAAATTGCCATACTAAATGATTATAGCATCCTAACAGCTTTAAAAAATCATGGTTCAATAGAAAACTAACGAAAAAAATATTTGGTACAACAAAAAAAAACTTACGCAACGAAAGTCCAATACCTGAAATACAAAACAAAGGTTAAATTAGAAAAACACACCAAAAGTTCAATATTCAGCTTGCAAAACAAATGTTTCATATGGAAGAAAAAAGAAAAAATTGGCAAATAATGATTTAAATACTGAAAAAAAATAAGTTTCCAGTACACAAACAATAACTCATATTCGTGTTGTGTCGCAACACATTAGAAGCCAAATTTTATTATTAGAGATAATACTTATTCAAAATACCTTATTTCCTATGTATAATATAACTTTCTCGCTATGGGCGAAAATATATTTTACTTTCATATATTCTTATTCTACAATTCGCTTACTTAATATTACAGAAATTAACTGCCGAGTTTATAATATAACAGACACACGAACAGGTAGCAGTTCCCCTTGAAAATAATTCCTACCACTTCTCGTGGAACATGTCATTAACTACAAGGATCATGAAATTACTAAGAAAAAGGAAACACCAGTGTATATAGTCATGGATACATACTTACTGAGATATATAATTACGGATACAATCTACACTGTGTAAATACATTGAGGGAGAAACACTTAAAGGTGGAAGCTACAAACCTCATGATATAAATACAGTGAAAAATACACGCCTATGTATGTGCATATACACAGAGATAAGACCCTATCAGCGCATATACCATGAGAAACACACATATATATCGGTATATATGCACCGAGATATAGTCTGAGACACACATTCCCCTTTGTGAATATACACTGATAGATACACACATCTTGGAGTATATACACTGTAGAAATTAATCCTATTACTTAAGGTATAAAGTTTATCGACCATTCGAGGGTCATTAAAGCTGCAGTGTACATCTACACTAACGTCGAGAATGCGTTAATTCCTAAAATATTAAAAAATATTAACGTAAGCCCTCAGTGAATATACATTGAGACACCTCGCTGTATATAGCACTTAAAAGAATCTACCACTATATTTTCATTTCAAATAATTTAATCCGCATATTCTGCAATATATTTCAGCACAAAATATTTCCACATTCGGATTATAATTAAATAAAAGTCTCTTCAAAATTACTGAGAAGAAATATCATTTAACTCCAATAATTCTTGAATAATTGTTTTATATTGAAACATTTCCTCTGTTTTCATGCAAGCATATTATTTAAAGAGGCAGTGACCGTCAAGAGCAGCAGGTAAAACTAGTCCTTGAGCTGTTCCCCTCAACACACTTTTAAGAACTGACTTGTCTTCAGAGTCCAGCTGTCAAAAGCCAACTATGAGGCAGCAGTTGTGGTTAACAAAATGCACAAAGCGTAAGAAATTTGTTTTCACTTACACTTGGCTTTATCAGTTACTTGATGTAGCTCTGTATGGGTGAAATATCCATGAAAAATGGTCTTCTGCTGCGATATGTACCATACATCAGTGCCAATATGACATTTTTCAAAGCATAGTTCAAACTTTCCAGACCCATATGTTCCAAAGAAGGAAATTTGATCAAACAAAAATGACTAAATTAATTAACAACAGATTAAAACATCTCATACGTCAATATTGAGGTATTTACAGGCGAAGCAAAAGACGAGAGGGACAGTTAAGGAAGCAATATATTCATATAAAGATACATTAAAAAAAGAATAATAAAAGCCAAAAGAAATTATGAGATTAAATTCGAAAGGAAATCGAAGACCAACCCAAAAGGTTGCTTTCAGAAATACAGCAGTAAAATTAGGGAGATAGGTCCACTTAAAAGTTGCTTAGGTCAGGTTACTGTGAGTGACAAAGAAATGTGTACAATCTTCAACAAATATTTCCGCTCAGTTTTTACGCAGGAAGATATTAGTTAAATCCCTGATGTCAAAAAATATATAGGTGAGGACGAAATTAATTATGGATGATCAAAGTCACTAGTGACATGGTTATCAGACAAATATACAGATTAAAACCAAACATCCTCGAGCCCTGATGAACTGTTGTCAAATGTTAGAAAAGAATGTGAGGAGAAACTTGGTAAACAGTTGGCTAGTCTTTTCAACATATCACTGCAAACTGACATAGTCCCGGATAAGTGGAAAATGGCAAATGTGGTTCCTATTTACAAAGCAGGAGATAGGTCCTTATCTTCGAATTATAGACCAATTAGTCTAATTTCCATTTCGGGAAAATTAGCGGAATCAATAAATGCTGAGGCTATTCAAAGCCACTTTGAAAGACATAAATCGATCAATGAATATCACAACGGTTTTTATCCTTCCTTACAAATTTACTAACTTTTTTACAGTGAGGTATTTGAGGTGGCAGATCATAGTAAGAAATAGGATAATGAATATATGGACTTCAGTAAAGTTTTTGACAGAGGTCGGCACAAGAGATTGTTGAGGAAAGTAGAAGCAGACGGAATAGGAAGGGAATTTTGTTCCTGGATTGAGAAGTAGTTGACAGTTAGGCAACAGAGAGTTTACATAAAAGGGGAGTAATCATAGTGGGGACACGTCGCATGTGGTGTTCCACAGGGGTCAGTGTTAGGCCCTTTGTTGTTCACATTATACATACATGACATAGAAAAGGGAATAGTGACATAAACAAGTTTGGTGATGACACTAAAATAGGCCATCAGATTAATTCTGATGAGGTCACTAGAGCGCTAAAGGAAGATCTGGACTGGTTGATAAAGTTGTTGGAAAACAACGTAAGCAGTTTAATGATTGAGATATATAAATGAAAGACACGAATAAATAAAGGCGATATAAATAGCGTGCAAGAAATATCTAAGCAAGATAGGACTCGCAGCAATGGGTTCAGGTTGTTAAAAAAAAATGTTTAGAAAGGATGTAGGAAAGCACAAGGTTGGCTAACAGAGTTGAGGATGGCCTAGACAGGACTCGCAGCAATGGATTTAAGTTGGAAAAATTCAGATTCAGGAAGGATACAGGAAAGCACTGGTTTGGTAATAGAGTTGTGGATGAGTGGAACAAACTCCCAAGTACCGTCATAGGGGCTAAGACGTTGTGTAGTTTTAAAAATAGGTTAGATAAATACATGAGTGGGTGTGGGTGGGTGTGAGTTTGACCTGATCAGCTTGTGATACTAGGTCAGTTGCCATGCTCCTTCCTTAGGGAATTAAGAACATAAGAAAGAAGGAACACTGCAGAAAGCCTACTGGCCCATGCGAGGCAAGTCCAAGTCTCCCACCGGCTTAATCCAATGCCCCGACCCAGCCAGGTCAGGTTACATTCACTTGAGGAAGGAACACGTCATCTGACCTAGTAGCACATGCTAGACAGGTCCAATTCACACCCACCCGCATCCACTCATAAGAACATAAGAACATATATTTATCTAACATAAGAACATATATTTATATAACCTATTTTTAAAACTACACAACGT
Organism: Cherax destructor; assembly: GCA_009830355.1. Classification (NCBI taxonomy): domain Eukaryota; kingdom Metazoa; phylum Arthropoda; class Malacostraca; order Decapoda; family Parastacidae; genus Cherax; species Cherax destructor. The sequence continues at coordinate 343,524 of WNWK01000970.1, forward strand.
TTTAGCCTCTATAACTGTACTCGGGAGTTTGTTCCACTCATCGACAACTCTATTACCAAACCAATGCTTTCCTATATCCTTCCTGAATCTGAATTTATCCAACTTAAAGCCATTGCTGCGAGTCCTGTCAATACTAGATATTTTCAGCACGCCATTTACATCCCCTTTATTTATTCCTGTTTTCCATGTATACACCTCAATCATATCCCCCCTTATTCTACGCCTTTCCAGAGAGTGCAGATTTAAGGCCCTCAGTCTATCCTCATAGGGAAGATTTCTGATACATGGGATCAACTTTGTCATCCTCCTTTGTACGTTTTCCAGTGCATTTATAACCATTCTGTAATACGGTGACCAAAACTGTGCAGCATAATCTAGATGAGGCCTAACCATTGGCTTAAGCCGGTGAGTGAATTAGATCTGCCTCGCATGGGCCAGTAGGGCTGCTGCTGTGTTTTTTCTTTTTTATGTTCTTATGAGTGGAACAAATTCCCGAGTAGCGTCATTCAAGGTAAAACCTTGAGGAGCTCTAAAACTAGGTAAGGGTGTGGGTAGATGTGAGCTACACCTGCCTAGCATGGGCCAGTAGGCCTGCTGCAGTGATCCTTCTTTCTTAGGTTTTTATTCCCATTTTCCATTATCCCTTCCCTTTAACTCTCTACACGATCGACTGCAACTGCAAAATACGTTTCCTGTCATTGCATGGAGCTTAACTTCAGTAACCCTTCTTATTACTCCTATTTATGCTCTGGCAAATTCTCGTGGCCATATTAGTACCCACAGATGACGCATAACCACCTTCAAGTGTACCGTCAACACCTTCCAGTGTACCGTCAACACCTTCCAGTGTACCGTCAACACCTTCCAATGTACCGTTAACACCTTCCAGTGTATAGTCAACACCTTCCAATGTACCGTCAACACCTTCCAGTGTATAGTCAACACCTTCCATTGTACCGGCAACATCTCCCAGTGTACCGTCAACACCTTCCAGTGTATTAATATTGGTAGAATTACCGACAATATGTTAAGTAAAAGGACACAAATGCAACTAATGAGACATTTTATTGTGGCAACGTTTCGCTCTCCAGGAGCTTTGTCACTGCTTGACAACGTTGCCACAATAAAATTTCTCATTAGTTGCATTTGTGTCCTTTTACTTAACCTTCCAGTGTACCGTCAACACCTTCCAATGTACCGTCAAGACCTTCCAGTGTATAGTCAACACCTTCCATTGTACCGGCAACATCTTCCAGTGTACATTCAACACCTTCCAGTGGACCGTCAATACTTTCCGGTGTACCGTCAACACTTTCTAGTGAACCGTCAACACCTTCCAGTGTACCGTCAACACCTTCCAGTATACCGTCAACACCTTCCAGTGTACCGTCAACACTTTCTAGTGTACCGTCAAACCCTTCCAGTGTACCGTCAACATCTTCCAGTGTACCCTCAACACCTTCCAGTGTACGGTCAACACCTTTCAGTGTACCGTCAACACCTTTCAGCCTACCGTCAATATCTTCACGTGTTCGCTTCGTCTTCCATGACATTTATCCTCTCACCAGACGCTCTGATATTTAACTCCCCAACCTCCCCCAGCCTTCCTAGCCACCCCCAGATTCCCTCTCCCCAGTCACCCCAACATCAGCTTCTCCAGCTTCGGCCTCCTATAGCCTCGCTCTCCTCAGCCACTCCCAGCATACATCTCCTAGCATCCCCAGTCTTTCTCCCCAGCATCCCCAACTCTTTCTCCCAAGCTTCCACAAACCACTCACTTCCCAGGTTTCTGCAGTATTGCTAATGCTACTACACAACATCTAGCAACTTCTAATATGTCATTACTCTGTGACATCATATTCATGAGCAGAAACACAGAGCACAAGACAGCACAGTGCACAGGACAGCACAGAGCACAGCACAGAGCAAACGACAGTACAGTGCACAGCACATAGCACAGGACAGCACAGTGCACAGCACAGCAAACATCACAGGACAGCACAGTGCACAGCACAGCACACAGCACAGAGCACAGAACAGCACAGAGTACAAGACAGCACAGATCACAGGGAAGCACAATGCACAGCACATAGCACAGGACAGTACAAAGCACAGGACAGGACAGAGAATAGGACAGCACAGTGCACAGGACAGCACAGAGCACAGGCTAGCACAAAACACAGAACAGCACAGTGCACAAGAAAGCACAGAGTACAAGACAGAGCAGCACAGGACAGCACAGAGCACAGGATAACACAGTGCACAGGACAGGACAGAGTACAAGACACTACAGAGCACTGGACACGACAGAGCACAAGACAGTACAGGGCACAGGACATCACAGAGCAAAGTACAGCAGACAGCACAGTACATTAAAGAGCAGATAACACCACAAAGCACATATGACAGCACACACCACAGAGAACAGGAGAGCACAGAACACAGAACACACAAGACGACACCACACACCACAGGACACTACAAACCACAGGACACTACACACCAAATAACAATGCACACAACAGGACATCCCACACAACAGGACACTACACACCACAGGACACCACACACTTCAGAACACCAGACACCACAGGACACCACTCACCACAGGACACTACAAACCACAGGACACCACACAAAACAGGGCACTTGACACAACAGAACACCACACACCACAGAAAAACACACACCACAGGAATATACACACAATAGAACACCACACACCACAGGACACAACACACCACAGAACACAACACACAACAGGACACCAAACAAAACAGGACACTACACACCACAGAAAACTACACACCACAGGACACAACACACCACAGGACACCACACACCACAGGACACAACACACCACAGGACACAACACACCACAGGACACCACACACCACAAGACACAACACTCCACAGGACACCACACACCACAGGACACAACACACCACAGGAGACCACACACCACAAGACACCACGCACCACAGGACACAACACACCACAGGACACAACTCACCACAGGAGACCACACACCACAGAACACTACACACCACAGGACACAACACACCACAGGACACCACACACCACAGGACACAACACACCACAGGACACCACACACCACAAGACACAACACACCACAGAACAACACACACCACAGGACACTACACACCACAGGACACTACACACCACATGATACCATACGCCACAGGACACCACACTCAACAGAACACCATATTCCACAGAACACTACACACCACAGGACACAAAAGGGCACTTCACACAGCAGGAGAGAACACATCGAAGGACACCACACACCACAGAACACTACACACCACAGGACACAACACACCACAGGACACCACACACCACAGGACACAACACACCACAGGACACAACACACCACAAGACACAACACTCCACAGGACACTACACACCACAGAATATAACACAACACAGAACACCACAAACCACAGAACACCACACACTCCACAGAACACTACACATCACAGAACACCACACACCACAGAACAACAAACACCACAGGACACCACACACCACAGGACA
>WNWK01000971.1:0-115000 GCA_009830355.1 Cherax destructor
GAGTGGTAGAATTGTCAAAGCTTATTTCTTGGGTAGCTTTGAAAATTGGGTTGAGCAAATATTCTGTTAGTGGGATGGATTGTGAAGGACCTGCCTAGTATGGGCCAACAGGCCTGCTGCAGTGTTCCTCCTTTCTTATGTTCTTATGTTCTTATGTTCTAGGACCTTGGGTAGTTTCAAATTTAGGTTGGATAAATTCATGAGTGAGAGGGTTGGATTTGAGTGGGACTCGCGCATGAGTGGGTAGAATTGTCAAAGCTTATTTCTTGGGTAGCATTGAAAATTGGGTTGAGCAAATATTCTGTTAGTGGGACGGATTGTGATGGACCTGCCTAGTATGGGCCAACAGGCCTGCTGCAGTGTTCCTCCTTTCTTATGTTCTTATGTTCTTATGTGAAAAAGACTTGGGAGTCATGGTAAGCAGAAATCTAAAGCCAAGACAACAGTGCCTAAGTGTGCGCAATAAGGCTAACAGATTACTAGGATTTATTTCAAGAAGTATAAGCAACAGAAGTCCAAAAGTTATTTTACAGCTCTATACATCACTAGTGAGACCTCATTTGGATTATGCAGCTCAGTTTTGGTCTCCTTACTACAGGATGGATATAGATTCATTGGAGAACATACAAAGAAGAATGACTAAAATGATTTACAGTATAAGAAATCTCCGTATGAAGATAGACTTAGAGCGTTGAATCTCCACTCTCTGGAGACGTAGAATGAGGGAGATATCATCGAGGTGTACAAGTGGATGATGGGCATAAACAAAGGAGATATTAATAAAATACTGAGGATATCGAACCAAGTAAGAACGAGAAATAACGGATTTAAATTGGATAAATTTAGATTTAGAAAGGACATAGGCAAGTACTGGTTTTCGAACAGAGTTGTAGATGCGTGGAACAATCTTCCGAGTACTGTGATAGAGGCTAGGACCTTGGGTGGCTTTAAAAGAGATTGGACAAATATATGAGTGGGAGGGGCTGGGTTTGATTTGTGTCGTGAGTACGGGAATAAATTTTTAGGTAGTGGTGGTTTTGATAAGGACCTGCCTTGTATGGGCCAGTAGGCCTTCTGCAGTGTTCCTCCATTCTTATGTTCTTATTCTTATGTTCTTATGAGTGAGAGGGGTTGGATTTGAGTGGGACTCGCACTTGAGTTAATAGAATCTTCAAAGCTTATTTCTTGGGTAGAATTGAAAATTAGGTTGGGGAATTATTCTGTTAGTGGGATGGATTGTGAAGGACCTGCCTAGTATGGGCCAACAGGCCTGCTGCAGTGTTCCTCCTTTCTTATGTTCTTATGTTCTTATGAAATTCCAATCAATCTGACTAAAGTTAAAGTCCCCTAGAATTACTACGTTATCGTGTCTTGTGGCCTTAACAATTTCCTCCCAAAGTAGTCTCCCTTGTTCCCTATCTAAGTTTGGAGGACGGTAAATCACGCCTAAAATCAATTTTTCACACCCCTCTGAAAATTCTATCCAGACAGACTCTGTATGTGTTAATTCAGACTTTATACCCGTTTTTATGCAACAATTTAAATGATCACGGACATAGAGTGCCACCCCACCCCCTTTCCCGATACTTCTGTCTACTTGGAACAATTTAAAACCCTGAAGAACAATTTAAAACCCTGTGGAACAATTTAAAACCCTGTGGAACAATTTAATACCCATTTTCCACTTGTATACCTCGATCATGTCTCCCCTCATTCTACGTCTTACAAGTGAATGGGCAGCCTGTATAGTGTTAAGAAAACTGTCATATTGATACCTCTCTTCTTCACCCCAGTCCACAGTTGATAAGTGTTCTCTAAGTCCATTATAATCTGCTAAGCGAAAATCTGGGACCATTACTGAATTATCCCTACTATCATACATCCATTCAATGCTAAAGGTAATTGACTGGTGGTCTCTTGAGCCGAGTTCCTCTGTAATTTCTAAATTATTAACAAGGGTTTCCTTGCTTGCCAGAAATAAGTCAAGTAGGTTATTTCCCTTGTAGGTTCTGTTACAAACTGCTTCAAAAACCAATCCTGAACTACTTCTAAAAGTCGTTAGATTCTAAATTCCTGTCATGAAATTCCAATCAATCTGACTAAAGTTAAAGTCCCCTAGAATTACTACGTTATCGTGTCTTGTGGCCTTAACAATTTCCTCCCAAAGTAGTCTCCCTTGTTCCCTACCTAAGTTTGGAGGACGGTAAATCACGCCTAAAATCAATTTTTCACACCCTCTGAAAATTCTATCCAGACAGACTCTGTATGTGTTAATTCAGACTTTATACCGGTTTTTATGCAACAATTTAAATGATCACGGACATAGAGTGCCACCCTACCCCTTTCCCGATACTTCTGTCTACTTGGAACAATTTAAAACCCTGAATGTGACATTCGGCAGGCAAGTCCCGATTTTTCATATTAAACCATGTCTCAGTTATTGCAAAAACATCAATATTACCCGTACTTGCAACTAATCTCAACTCGTCCATCTTATTCCTAGCACTACGACTATTGGTGTAATATATATTTAGAGACCCTCCTTTCTCTTTACCCTTCCTGCTCATCTCTGTTTTTCCACTATACCTATTACTGTCCTTGTCATCTAGTGTCACTAGCTTTCCACTATCCACCTTATTCTGCCTATTACTAGTTCTCCTACAACTTATAATATTACTACACTGGGACTTCTCTGTTTTCCCCCAAAACCCATACCACTAACTATTTCTAGTTTAAAGCCCTAACAGCTCCCTCCACTGCAGTTGCCAGTGCCCCCACCCCAGACCTGGATAAGTGAACCCCATCCCTGGCATACATGTCATTTCTGCCATAGAAGAGGTCCCAGTTGTCAATGAATGTTACTGAATTTTCCTTACAGTATTTGTCCAGCCAGCAATTGACACCAATTGCCCTGGACAGCCATTCATTTCCAACTCCTCTCCTTGGCAAAATACCACATATGACAGGGTTCCCACCCTTCTTCCTAATTATGTCTATTGCTGACCTAAACCTGCTAGTCAGGTCCTCACTCCTACGTCTGCCAACATCGTTGCCTCCAGCACTGAGACAGATAATAGGATTGCTCCCATTACCTCTCATGATGTCGTCCAGACGGCTAACAATATCCTCCATCCCAGCCCCAGGAAAGCAAACCCTCTGTCTCCTACTCCTATCAATCAAACAGAAAGCCCTATCCATGTACCTAACCTGACTGTCCCCAACAACAACAATGTTTTTACCTTCCTTTGTGTCTTTCGTCGTGACGCTCCCAGAAGTCGACTCACATTCATCGGGTAGCACGGAGAATGGGTTCGATGTTTCCACAACATTCTCCTGGGTCTTCGTTGTTTCTACCTCTCCACCCGTCCTCTTGAGCCTTAACTTTGTCCCATGCGTTTTAGCCACTGTCCAGGTTCCTTTCCTGGCTTGAGGATTCTCAACAGGAGGATTACTACGAATCCTCTTGTTTTCCTCAGTCAGTCGCTGTATCTCAAGCTTAGCTACCCTCAGTTCTTCCTTCAGCTGCCCGTAGAGTAGCTCAAGAGAGGACATCTTCTTCAGATTGACAGAGAGCACACAAGACACGTCTTCACTGAGTTAAGTCAGGTCCACCACTGAATATAGTTCCTATATTCAAATCAGGGGATAAGTCCAGTCCATCAAATTACCGTCCAATAAGCCTCACGTCTATAGTAGGCAAATTATTAGAATCAATTATAGCTGATATTATCAGAAGTCACCTTGAAGAACATAATTTGATTAATGAATCTCAGCATGGGTTTACGAGAGGTCGTTCCTGCCTGACAAATTTACTGACGTTTTTCAATAAAACATTTGAGGCAGTAGACAGTGATAAAGAATATGATATAGTTTACTTGGATTTCAGTAAGGCCTTCGATAGAGTACCTCACAAGAGACTCTTAAGAAAGGTGGCAGCTCATGGTATAGGAGGTAAAGTTCTAGCATGGATAGAGGCATGGCTTACCAATAGAAAGCAGAGAGTTTCCATTAATGGGGTCAAATCTGAATGGGGATTTGTCACCAGTGGCGTTCCACAAGGATCAGTTTTGGGCCCATTGTTGTTCATAATTTACATAAATGACCTTGATGAAGGAATTGCAAGTGACATGAGTAAATTTGCTGATGATACAAAAATAGGCCGTATAATTCATTCTGAGGAGGATACCAATGAACTCCAGGAGGATTTGGATAAATTAATGTCTTGGTCTGAAAAGTGGCAGATGAAGTTCAATGTGGACAAGTGTAAGGTGCTAGTCGTTGGTAATGAAAATATCCCTCGAATTTATAAACTAGGTGAAGTTGAGCTTGATCATACAGAATGTGAAAAAGACTTGGGAGTCATGGTAAGCAGAAATCTAAAGCCAAGACAACAGTGCCTAAGTGTGCGCAATAAGGCTAACAGATTACTAGGATTTATTTCAAGAAGTATAAGCAACAGAAGTCCAAAAGTTATTTTACAACTCTATACATCACTAGTGAGACCTCATTTGGATTATGCAGCTCAGTTTTGGTCTCCTTACTACATAAGAACATAAGAACATAAGAAAGGAGGAACACTGCAGCAGGCCTGTTGGCCCATACTAGGCAGGTCCTTCACAATCCGTCCCACTAACAGAATATTTGCTCAACCCAATTTTCAATGCTACCCAAGAAATAAGCTTTGACAATTCTACCCACTCATGCGCGAGTCCCACTCAAATCCAACCCCTCTCACTCATGAATTTATCCAACCTAAATTTGAAACTACCCAAGGTCCTAGCTTCAATAACCCTACTAGGCAGACTGTTCCACTCATCAACTACCCTATTTCCAAACCAATACTTTCCTATATCCTTTCTAAATCTAAACTTATCTAACTTGAATCCATTATTGCGGGTTATCTCTTGGAGAGATATCCTCAAGACCTTATTTATATCCCCTTTGTTAATACCCATTTTCCACTTGTATACCTCGATCATGTCTCCCTCATTCTACGTCTTACAAGTGAATGTAATTTTAGGGTCTTCAATCTTTCTTCGTAAGGAAGATTTCTAATGCTATGTATTAATTTAGTCATTCTACGCTGAATGTTTTCTAACGAATTTATGTCCATTCTGTAATATGGAGACCAGAACTGAGCTGCGTAATCTAGGTGAGGCCTTACTAATGATGTATAAAGCTGTAATATAACCTCTGGACTTCTGTTGCTAACACTTCTTGATATAAATCCCAGTAATCTATTTGCCTTATTACGTACGCTTAGGCATTGCTGTCTTGGTTTAAGGTTGCTGCTTACCATCACCCCCAAGTCCTTCTCGCAATCTGTATGGCTAAGTTCTACGTTATTTAACTTATAAGTGCTTGGGTTATGGACACTCCCGAGCTTCAGAACCTTGCATTTATCTACATTGAACTGCATCTGCCACTTTTCTGACCACGAATTAAGTTTGTCTAAATCTTCCTGAAGTTCTACGACATCTATGTTTGAATAAATTATCCTACCTATCTTCGTGTCGTCGGCGAATTTGCTCATATCACTAGTAATTCCCTCATCAAGGTCATTGATATATATTATAAATAACAATGGGCCTAAGACTGATCCCTGTGGAACACCACTTGTTACCAGTCCCCATTCGGATTTAACCCCATTTATGCACACTCTCTGCTTCCTATTGGTGAGCCATGACTCGATCCATGACAGCACTTTTCCCCCAATGCCATGAGCTGCCACTTTCTTTAACAGTCTCTGGTGCGGTACTCTATCAAAAGCCTTACTAAAGTCTAAATAAACAATATCGAATTCTTTATCGTGATCAACAGCCTCAAAAGCTTTACTGAAGAAGGTTAATAAATTAGATAGGCAGGAACGGCCCCTCGTGAATCCATGCTGGGTATCTTTAATCAAATTATGGTTATCTAGATGGCTTCTAATAATATCAGCTATAATTGACTCTAGTAATTTGCCTACAATTGAGGTCAGGCTTATTGGGCGGTAGTTTGACGGTAGTGACTTGTCCCCTGCTTTAAAAATAGGAATTACATTAGCCATCTTCCACATATCAGACACTACACCTGTTTGAAGAGATAAATTAAAAATGTTAGATATTCAATAAGTGTTAGCAACAGAAGTCCAGAGGTTATATTACAGCTTTATACATCATTAGTAAGGCCTCACCTAGATTACGCAGCTCAGTTCTGGTCTCCATATTACAGAATGGACATAAATTCGTTAGAAAACATTCAGCGTAGAATGACTAAATTAATACATAGCATTAGAAATCTTCCTTACGAAGAAAGATTGAAGACCCAAAAATTTCATTCACTTGTAAGACGTAGAATGAGGGGAGACATGATCGAGGTATACAAGTGGAAAATGGGTATTAACAAAGGGGATATAAATAAGGTCTTGAGGATATCTCTCCAAGAGAGAACCCGCAATAATGGATTCAAGTTAGATAAGTTTAGATTTAGAAAGGATATAGGAAAGTATTGGTTTGGAAATAGGGTAGTTGATGAGTGGAACAGTCTGCCTAGTAGTTTCAAATTTAGGTTGGATAAATTCATGAGTGAGAGGGGTTGGATTTGAGTGGGACTCGCGCATGAGTGGGTAGAATTGTCAAAGCTTATTTCTTGGGTAGCATTGAAAATTGGGTTGAGCAAATATTCTGTTAGTGGGACGGATTGTGAAGGACCTGCCTAGTATGGGCCAACAGGCCTGCTGCAGTGTTCCTCCTTTCTTATGTTCTTATGTAATGTGAAAAAGACTTGGGAGTCATGGTAAGCAGGAATCTAAAGCCAAGACAACAGTGCCTAAGTGTGCGCAATAAGGCTAACAGATTACTAGGATTTATTTCAAGAAGTATAAGCAACAGAAGTCCAAAAGTTATTTTACAGCTCTATACATCATTTGGATTAAGCAGCTCAGTTTTGGTTTCCTTACTACAGAATGGATATAGATTCATTGGAGAACATACAGAGAAGAATGACTAAAATTATTTACAGTATAAGAAATCTCCCGTATGAAGATAGACTTAGAGCGTTGAATCTCCACTCTCTGGAGAGAAATAAATGGTATAAAATACCGACACAATGGAAAATAAACACATAAGCAGTAATGTGATCCTTTATTAACAAGTTTCGCCACGCAGTGGCTTTATCGAGTCACAGACAGATATGTCTGTGACTCGATAAAGCCCACTGCGTGGGCGAAACGTTGTCAATAAAGGATCACATTATACTGCTTATGTGAGGGGAGATATCATCGAGGTGTACAAGTGGATGATGGGCATAAACACAGGAGAACATAAGAACATAAGAAAGGAGGAACACTGCAGCAGGCCTGTTGGCCCATACTAGGGAGGTCCTTCACAATCCGTCCCACTAACAGAATATTTGCTCAACCCAATTTTCAATGCTACCCAAGAAATAATCTTTGACAATTCTACCCACTCATGCGCGAGTCCCACTCAAATCCAACCCCTCTCACTCATGAATTTATCCAACCTAAATTTGAAACTACCCAAGGTCCTAGCTTCAATAACCCTACTAGGCAGACTGTTCCACTCATCAACTACCCTATTTCCAAACCAATACTTTCCTATATCCTTTCTAAATCTAAACTTATCTAACTTGAATCCATTATTGCGGGTTCTCTCTTGGAGAGATATCCTCAAGACCTTATTTATATCCCCTTTGTTAATACCCATTTTCCACTTGTATACCTCGATCATGTCTCCCTCATTCTACGTCTTACAAGTGAATGTAATTTTAGGGTCTTCAATCTTTCTTCGTAAGGAAGATTTCTAATGCTATGTATTAATTTAGTCATTCTACGCTGAATGTTTTCTAACGAATTTATGTCCATTCTGTAATATGGAGACCAGAACTGAGCTGCGTAATCTAGGTGAGGCCTTACTAATGATGTATAAAGCTGTAATATAACCTCTGACTTCTGTTGCTAACACTTCTTTGATATAAATCCCAGTAATCTATTTGCCTTATTACGTACGCTTAGGCATTGCTGTCTTGGTTTAAGGTTGCTGTTATCACTCAAGTTTACTGCAACATCGTTCAGATTACCCACTAACAAGTCGGCTTCTTCGCAATCCTGTATGCATAGTTCTACGTTATTTAACTTATAAGTGCTTGGGTTATGGACACTCCGAGCTTCAGAACCTTGCATTTATCTACATTGAACTGCATCTGCCACTTTTCTGACCACGAATTAAGTTTGTCTAAATCTTCCTGAAGTTCTATGACATCTATGTTTGAATCAATTATCCTACCTATCTTCGTGTCGTCGGCGAATTTGCTCATATCACTAGTAATTCCCTCATCAAGGTCATTGATATATATTAATAAAATACTGAGGATATCGAACCAAGTAAGAACCAGAAATAACGGATTTAAATTGGATAAATTTAGATTTAGAAAGGACATAGGCAAGTACTGGTTTTCGAACAGAGTTGTAGATGCGTGGAACAATCTTCCGAGTAGGGTGATAGAGGCTAGGACCTTGGGTGGCTTTAAAAAGAGATTGGACAAATATATGAGTGGGAGGGACTGGGTTTGATTGGTGTCTTGAGTACGGGAGTAAATTCTTAGGTAGTGGTGGTTTTGATAAGGACCTGCCTTGTATGGGCCAGTAGGCCTTCTGCAGTGTTCCTCCATTCTTATGTTCTTAACTACCCTATTTCCAAACCAATACTTTCCTATATCCTTTCTAAATCTAAACTTATCTAACTTGAATCCATTATTGCGGGTTCTCTCTTGGAGAGATACCCTCAATACCTTATTTATATCCCCTTTGTTAACACCCATTTTCCACTTGAATACCTCGATCATGTCTCCCCTCATTCTACGTCTTAATTAATTATGTTGCTAAGTTTTGGTCTCCTTTTGAAGTGTTCCTCAATTTTTTTTTCTAATGGAAGCTAATTTCTTGGGTAACTTTGAGAATAAATTGGACAAATACATAGGTTGAAAGAGTTGGCTTTAAGAGGGACCGGCCAAATATGGGCCGGTACTCCTACATTGTTTCTCCATTCTTTTGCACCACACTCTGTACCCCCGCCCACTAGACCTATATAAGACCAACACCTTACACACCGGGTTATTCTGCGTCGTGCAAGTGATATTACTACACTACACTCTCTGATATAGAGTCAGTAGACAAATTTATTAGTAAACGACAAAACATTCTTGATAATTTATATAATATATTTTAGTGTTAGATAACTGATTGTATTAAATGTTCTATTGATGTATGATTTATTTTTTCCAGGTTGGAAAGCGTAATACATAATGGCTGAGTATTGTTACGATGGCATACTGAGTGACAGAAGGAGCCGTATAACCGTCTACAGTTTCGAGTCATGTGGTAGGCGGAAGCCTATCGTTTCCATGAAGGCGTGTATATGTATAGATGGCTCAACACTCAAGAGAGATAGGCATCCTGAAGAAGTTCTGTCGGAAACTGACGGAACATTCACAGTAACCAAAATATTCGAGACTAGCCAGCGTTATGACTACGCTTATGAGATTCGGAACACTGACAGCAACTGTGATTGTGTTCATAACCTCGCATACGTTCCAGAACCAGGCAAAACCATGTATGGCATCATTATTGATTACTGTTACGATGAAGATACATACACTGTGGCATGTGGACCGTTTGGTTTTACTGTGCACTCTTCGTGGTTCTCAGACTCAGGAATCACTCCAGAGTTTGTTAGGGATCCATTGACGTGTATCAGTTTCCAAATGTCCTCTGAGGTTTATGGACACTTAGGAATGGATTGCTTCGAAGTACATTTTCCTCCATGGATCGAGTCATTCCCTAGAAATCTAAGGATGAGAAGACCGACTTATACGACCATAGATACATCTCCTATCATTGTAGACATGGTTTTCTCTCCTTCCGATCCTCCTTCCTTCCGTTCTGCATTTTCCCCGTGTGCATATTCAACGCCTGCTTATGGTAACCGTCGCAGTGAGAGTCATGTACCAAGCACTGTCTACAACGTAAGACTGAGTGTTGGGCAGTGTTGCAGATGCGGCCATCAAGCTCCAGCTGACCATTCTGTAGTGAATTTGTCTGACCTCATGTTAGACCTCAGCATAGATGACCTGACACCAACACTTTCTGTACGCGACCGTGTCATCCCAACAGTCACTCTTAATGTTTATGTTTCACGATGAAATACACAGTAGTTTTTCTTACTAAACATGAAAGCACTCGCAAATAAATTGGATGTTAATGTGAAGTGTTAATAAACAGTGTAAATTTAACTTTATTTTTATGTACACCTTATTCTTTTATGACTCACGAAAATGTACTAACACGAACAGTTCCTCTTTAGTTCAATCATCCAGTCTCGCTCACACTGTATGATCATGCTGTTCATCACACTGTATGATCATGCTGTTCATCACACTGTATGATCATGCTGTTCATCACACTGTATGATCATGCTGTTCATCACACTGTATGATCATGCTGTTCATCACACTGTATGATCATGCTGTTCATCACACTGTATGATCATGCTGTTCATCACACTGTATGATCATGCTGTTCATCACACTGTATGATCATGCTGTTCATCACACTGTATGATCATGCTGTTCATCACACTGTATGATCATGCTGTTCATCACACTGTATGATCATGCTGTTCATCACACTGTATGATCATGCTGTTCATCACACTGTATGATCATGCTGTTCATCACACTGTATGATCATGCTGTTCATCACACTGTATGATCATGCTGTTCATCACACTGTATGATCATGCTGTTCATCACACTGTATGATCATGCTGTTCATCACACTGTATGATCATGCTGTTCATCACACTGTATGATCATGCTGTTCATCACACTGTATGATCATGCTGTTCATCACACTGTATGATCATGCTGTTCATCACACTGTATGATCATGCTGTTCATCACACTGTATGATCATGCTGTTCATCACACTGTATGATCATGCTGTTCATCACACTGTATGATCATGCTGTTCATCACACTGTATGATCATGCTGTTCATCACACTGTATGATCATGCTGTTCATCACACTGTATGATCATGCTGTTCATCACACTGTATGATCATGCTGTTCATCACACTGTATGATCATGCTGTTCATCACACTGTATGATCATGCTGTTCATCACACTGTATGATCATGCTGTTCATCACACTGTATGATCATGCTGTTCATCACACTGTATGATCATGCTGTTCATCACACTGTATGATCATGCTGTTCATCACACTGTATGATCATGCTGTAATAATATTGGTAGAATTACCGACAATATGTTAAGTAAAAGGACACAAATGCAACTAATGTGACATTTTATTGTGGCAACGTTTCGCTCTCCAGGAGCTTTCTCAAGCCGTTACAAGCGTCCAATGACAAACTACCCTTTCTAGACGTCCTCATCCACAAAGTAGATAACAACCTAAAATTTCAAGTTTACCGGAAACCTACAAATAAAAATGATCTCACACACTTCTATTCCAGTCAAGATACTAAGACCAAAAGAGGCATCATCATCGGATTCTTCCTAAGAGCTTACCGAATTTGTAGTCCTGAGTTTCTTGACGAGGAATGTACATACATTCACCAAACCTTCACTGATTTACATTTTCCCTCCTTTTTCATCAAAGATTGCAAGAAAAGAGCTCTTCAGATCATTAATTCTCCACGCGTCAACACCACTCCAAACAAAGTTATAGTTCTTCCCAACAGCCAGGTTGCATCCAACATTTCTAAAGTATTTGCACAAGCTAACACTAGAATCGCCATTGCTTCCAGTACTTCTATTAAGGATCTAACCAGGACTAAATCCAAGCACCATGAACCAGTCAACGCAGGGGTCTACACTATACCCTGTGGAGGCTGCGACAGAATTTATGTAGGAGAAACAGCAAGAAACCTCGAAACACGCATCAATGAACACATTAATGCATGCAGAAACGATAACCTGAACAACGCCTGCGTACAACACCGAAATTCCAACAATCATCTCATGAAATTCAAAGACGCCCGACTAGTAATCAAAGAAACTAATTTCCGTAGACGCAAATGCCTTGAATCAGCACTTATCTCTGTTTCTAACACAATTAAACAAAACAAAGGCAGCTTCACCATCTCTGAAGTCTTAGCAAGAATCCTCCTGAAAACAGTTAACCATACCATCACATAGTCTCTCCTGCTAATTCAACACAAGCACATCGTAGATGTGGAACACTCCTACAGGCCTTCTATATTTCAACCTCCAGCATAAAATATTTGTCTAACCTATTGTTATACTACCCAAGTATTTGTTTTATCACCTTTTACTCATGTGCATATTGATTGTTCTACCTTATTGTATTACTACTACTACTACTTATCACTACTACCTCGACCACCACTAGTATTTCACCTCACTTTGAGAGTATATAATAGCCCACTGTGTCCATGTAACGCTTGTAACGGCTTGAGAAAGCTCCTGGAGAGCGAAACGTTGCCACAATAAAATGTCACATTAGTTGCATTTGTGTCCTTTTACTTAACATGATCATGCTGTTCATCACACTGTATGATCATGCTGTTCATCACACTGTATGATCATGCTGTTCATCACACTGTATGATCATGCTGTTCATCACACTATGATCATGCTGTTCATCACACTGTATGATCATGCTGTTCATCACACTGTATGATCATGCTGTTCATCACACTGTATGATCATGCTGTTCATCACACTGTATGATCATGCTGTTCATCACACTGTATGATCATGTTCATCACACGATTAGGATTGAATTGCATCTGCCGTTTTTAGGACCATAATAATTTTCCATTAAGCTGGAGAGTGATTATAATTATGGGGGGAGCGCTCAACCCGTAGGGATATAGCGCCTGTGTGGGGGTGGATGGTATTCAGGCTTAATTCAGGGAACTTGAGCACAGATCCAATTCCCTAGATCAAGAGCCCCTCACCAGCGTCAAGGAACCTCCCTTGAGGTGCAGTATATATAGGCCACCTTTACTTTTGGAGAGTTTCACTACTCTCGGAGCCCGGCCATGGGCCAGGCTCGTCTGGTGCTTGCCTGGTCGACCAAGCTGGAGGCCCGGTGCCCCACATATCCACCACAGCCTGGTTGATGGTGCCAAATTTCATTTTGTTTGTAACAAATGCACTTTGGCACAGTTACCCTTTAGCAATGATGACATTAATTTACATATTTTTAATATAAATGACCCCTGGGCAAAACCATGTGTGATTATAATTGTTTTATGAAAACAGGCCTTCACTTTATTCATGTCAACGCAAGATCACTTCTTCCAAAATTGGCAGAGATTCTAGCTAACAGAACTAGAGCGGCAGTTATATCTATCTGTCAATCCTGGTTGGATGATACGGTGACTGACGACGAGGTCAAAATAGAAGGTTACAATATAAAACACTTAGACAGGAATAGAAAAAGTGGTGGGGTATGTGCCTACATAAGGAATGACTTAGCTTACAACCCAAGACCTGATTTAAATGACAATAAACTGGAGATTCTATGGTTTGAAGTGTTGCTTCCCAAGACCAAACCCATCTTAGTAGGAGCTAGTTATCGCCCTCCCACCCATGACCAGTTCTTAAGAGGTTTTTTCAAGAGTCTTGTCCGAACTTTATAACAATGGCGAGACAGTAATACTGGGAGACTTCAATATCTGCTGCTATGTATGATAATCTGTGTAATTGTATTTGTGTATACCTGAATAAACTTACTTACTAATCTGGCACCTGGTGAAGATACTTGTCCAGTTTCCTCTTGAAGGCTTCTACACTTGTTCCAGCCGTGTTTCTGATATCTTCTGGCAAGATGTTGAATAGTCTGGGACCCCGAATGTTGATACAGTGTTGCCTTATTGTCCCCACCGCACCCAGGTATATATTATCATGCATCTCTCCTCCGCTCCAATGAGTACATGTTCAAGACTTTAAGGGGTTCTCAGTAATTTAGGTGATTTACTGGCTCAGTGTGAGCCGTAAATGATCTCTATTTGTTCCAGCTCTGATATTTGAAGTGTCACCATCGGCATTATTTCCCTTGTTTTGAAAGTTCTCAGTACCCACCCCATCATCTTCCTGGATGTCGTGATCTTTGTCTTGTTATGGTCTTTAAAAGAAAGGTCAGCTGACATAATTATTCCCAGGTCTTTCACGTGTTCCTTTCGTTCTATGTGGTGACCCTCTTGAGTTTTGTATATAGTGTTCCTTTTGAGTTCTTCATTCTTTCCATACCTAAGCAGCTGGAAGTTATGACCATTGAACGTCATGTTCTCCACTGCCCACTGGAAAGCCTTGCTTATGTCTTCCTGTAATTTTTCAGTGTCCTCTACCGTAGTGACTTTCAGCTGGCAGCCAGCCTATATATACTGGCTCCTCTCCTTTCTGTTAGTGACCTCTATCCATCGGCTTCGTTTATGCTTTCTCACAGCCAATATGATGGTAGACAAGGCAGAGATGTGCCAGAACTGCCAGCACCCCCTAACACACTCTTCTGGAGTGCCAAGTCACTGAGACACTCCGCAGGCAACTAGCACTGATGTCCCCTCCCGAAGAAGACCCAGAGAGGACTGCGGCTACCCTAGTGTACCATGGAGTCATCGCCCCAGTCAAGCTGTTGCCCCTGATAACGACATATCCTCCTCCTCGCTAGTATCCACAGTTAAGAGTGCATGTATGGATATACATATCTCTGAATATACATGTATAATGCGTCCAGCATACATTGCAGAAACCATTCTCCTTCGGGAGCCAGAGACGAGTCATTGCAAGATTTAAGACCCCCGTGCCAGGACCACGGTCTTGGCCAACATTATACATACATCTTGTGTCAGTGTGACTTGTAAATGGTCCAAGTCGGACCGAAACGTCGTCCTAAGCTTCTCCTATGAGCGGGTTATTTGTGCATTGTCGAGATTTGATATTCTTTATTGAGGAAACGTTTCGCCCCACAGTGGCTTCATCAGTCTGTATAACTTGTCGGTTCTCTGAACCATTTATCAACATTGGACCCCAATGGAAATAAGTCACTCTGTCTGACTTTTTTGGGTTATCCTGGGTTCTCTACACATATGCTGCTATGTATGATGATCTATGTAACTGTATTTGTGTATACCTGAATAAACTTACTTACTTAGTCAGACAGCAACATCCTGGGATCTTGATCCAGGGAATTCTTCACTTGCCTAACCTTTAGTCATGACCTACTTCCACATGTGTCAAGTGTGACAGCACCTACGACTGCTGCACCTCACCTGTCTGTAGTATATAAACCACCTCACACACGTGCTGTATTCTTTTAAAGACTGATGTCCTGATTACATCTACCCAAGACTGATTACCTCAAACTCCTCCTGTTCAACATTCTCCTTTGTATAGACTGATGAAGCCACTGTGTGGCGAAACGTTGATTGAGGATACCCAAGTGTTGTACATGTGTCTAATTTATCAACATGAAAACTTTAGGATTACATACAGAACACAACAGAAGACGAGGTATGAGCTGAGTCTCACACGAGTGAGGAAGCCAGTATATACAGGCGCGTGACATAGGGACGGGACAGAGAGGAAGAAGAGAAGTAGTGGTAGAGGTAATGCTGGTAGTGGTAGAGGTAATGCTGGTAGTGGTAGTAGTAGTGGTAGAGGTAATGCTGGTAGTGGTAGTAGTAGTGGTAGAGGTAATGCTGGTAGTGGTAGTAGTAGTGGTAGAGGTAATGCTGGTAGTGGTAGAGGTAATGCTGGTAGTGGTAGAGGTAATGCTGGTAGTGGTAGAGGTAATGCTGATAGTGGTAGAGGTAATGCTGGTAGTGGTAGAGGTAATGCTGTTAGTGGTAGAGGTAATGCTGGTAGTGGTAGAGGTAATGCTGGTAGTGGTAGAGGTAATGCTGGTAGTGGTAGTAGTATTGATAGAGGTAATGCTGGTAGTGGTAGTAGTATTGGTAGAGGTAATGCTGGTAGTAGTATTGGTAGAGGTAATGCTGGTAGTAGTATTGGTAGAGGTAATGCTTGTAGTAGTATTGGTAGAGGTAATGCTGGTAGTAGTATTGGTAGAGGTAATGCTGGTAGTAGTATTGGTAGAGGTAATGCTGGTAGTAGTATTGGTAGAGGTAATGCTGGTAGTAGTATTGGTAGAGGTAATGCTGGTAGTAGTATTGGTAGAGGTAATGCTGGTAGTAGTATTGGTAGAGGTAATGCTGGTTGTGGTAGTAGTAGTGGTAGAGGTAATGCTGGTAGTGGTAGAGATAATGCTGGTAGTGGTCGTAGTAGTGGTAGAGGTAATGCTGGTAGTGGTAGAGGTAATGCTGGTAGTGGTAGAGGTAATGCTGGTAGTGGTAGTAGTAGTGGTAGAGGTAATGCTGGTAGTGGTAGAGGTAATGCTGATAGTGGTAGAGGTAATGCTGGTAGTGGTAGTAGTAATGCTGATAGTGGTAGAGGTAATGCTGAGTAGTGGTAGTAGTAGTGGTGAGGTAATGCTGGTAGTGGTAGAGAAAGTGGTAGAGGTAATCTGGTAGTGGTAGTAGGTAATGCTGAGGTGGTAGTGGAGAGTAATGCTGGGTAGTGTGGTAGAGGTAATGCTGGTAGTGAGTAGTAGTGGTAGAGGTAATGCTGGTAGTGGTAGAGGTAATGCTGGTAGTGTAGTAGTAGTGGTAGAGGTAATGCTGGTAGTGGTAGAGTATGCTGTGTAGTGAGTGGTAGAGGTAATGCTGGTAGTGGTAGGTAATGCTGGTAGTGGTAGAGGTAATGCTGGTAGTGGTATGCTGGTAGTGGTAGAGGTAATGCTGGTAGTGGTAGAGTGTAATGTGGAGTGGTAGAGGTAATGCTGGTAGTGGTATTAGTAGTGGTAGAGGTAATGCTGGTAGTGGTATGTAGTAGTGGTAGAGGTAATGCTGGTAGGTAGGGTAATGCTGGTAGTGGTAGAGGTAATGCTGGTAGTGGTAGTAGTAGTGGTAGAGGTAATGCTGGTAGTGGTATTAGTAGTGGTAGAGGTAATGCTGGTAGTGGTATTAGTAGTGGTAGAGGTAATGCTGGTAGTGGTATTAGTAGTGGTAGAGGTAATGCTGGTAGTGGTAGTAGTAGTGGTAGAGGTAATGCTGGTAGTCGTAGTAGTAGTGGTAGAGGTAATGCTGGTAGTGTAGTGGTATTAGTAGTGGTATAGGTAATGCTGGTAGTCGTAGTAGTAGTGGTAGAGGTAATGCTGGTAGTGGTAGAGGTAATGCTGGTAGTGGTAGTAGTAGTGGTAGAGGTAATGCTGGTAGTAGTTTTAGCGGCACTAGAGACAGTAAGGGAGGCAATAGTAGTAGTAGTAGTATTGAGGTGGTAGTCGTAGTAGTAGAATTCACAGATAACCCGAAACGTATGACGACGTTTCGATTCGTCTTGTACCATTATCTAGTGACACAAGCAAGATCTTTTCACATTAGTCTTAAATTAACAAAACTGAATCGCCGCGGGGGCGTTGACCCCCAGAACCACCTCCAGGTAGGTACGAGGAAAGGTTAAGTTAGGTCATCTGACCGAGGCCTTCCACTGGCTTACCCAATCACTTTAAAAATTAATATATGCTTATTTGATTGTGTATAGGGAAAGGATATATTATAAAGAAACAAAATTAATAAGATATTTATATTATACAGTATGAGACATTATGAACGTGATTACATACTAATATGTACATAAATTTATATATATATATATTATAACTTGTATTCACAGATATTGATCAAGTCATAATGCCGGAGAAATGTGGACACAGAACAGCACAAAGAGCACATATTATTGTATCAGCTGTCAGACTGATAGTGTTAACAAGTGATGTTAATGTCAACTGTCAGTGTTAACAAGTGATGTCAACTGTCAGACAGGTATTGTGTTGTACGAGAATAGTATACAATACCGACAAGATGAAATAAAGACACATGTACAACATCTGGGCGTCTTTATTGTAGACGTTTCACCCTCCAGTGGCTTTATCAATACAAAATCTAGGACATTGTTTGAAGACAGTAGAACTATATACAAAAGATGAGGTAATCAGTCCCTCGGCCTTGGAGTTGGTGTGAACAGCACCGAAGTGGTGGAGTTACTGCAGCAGAGGCAAGGATGCTGGTGCTTAATAGGACGTCAGTGTAGGGACGGGTAGCAGACGAGGCATAGTCACTGGTAGGCGGATTCCCCAGTGGAAGTAGGTCATACCCAAAGTGATGGGTTAGTTGTAGTAGTAGTTGTCGTAGTCGTGAAGAAGGTTATGTACAGGTCCTCAGAATCAAGATTCCATGATGTTGCAATGTCTTACAAGTTGTACAAGAATGGTTTACAATACCGACAATATGAAATTAAGACACTTCATGGAATCTTGATTCTGAGGACCTGTACATAACCTTCACGACTACGACAACTACTACTACAACTAACCCATCACTTTGGGTATGACCTACTTCCACTGGGGAATCCCGCCTACCAGTGACTATGCCCTCGTCTGCTACCCGTCCCTTCACCTGACGTTACTATATAAGCGCCAGCCTCCTTGCCTCGGTGCTGTTCACACCAACTCCAAGGCCGAGGGACTGAATTCCAGGGGTCAACGCCCCCGCAGCCCGGTCTGTGACAAGGCCTCCTGTTGGACCAGAGCCTGATCAACCAGGCTGTTACTGCTGGCCGCACGCAGTCCAACGTACGAACCACAGCCCGGCTGATCAGGTACCGACTTGAGGTGCCTGTCCAGTGCCTGCTTGAAGACAGCCAGGGGCTTGTTGGTAATCCCCCTGATGTATGCTGGGAGGCAGTTGAACAATCTTGGGCCCCTCATCTTTTGTATATAGTTTGTATATAGTTCTACTGTCTTCAAACAATGTCCTAGAATTTGTATTGATAAAGCCACTGGATGGCGAAACGTTTACAATAAAGTTACCCAGATGTTGCACATGTGTCTTAGTTTCATCAGGTATCGTGTTAACAAGTGATGTTAACTGTCAGACAGGTATCGTGTTAAGTGATGTCAACTGTCAGACAGGTATCGTGTTAAGTGATGTCAACTGTCAGACAGGTATCGTTAAGTGATGTCAACTGCCAGACAGGTATCGTTAAGTGATGTCAACTGCCAGACAGGTATCGTTAAGTGATGTCAACTGCCAGACAGGTATCGTGTTAACAAGTGATGTCAACTGTCAGACAGGTATCGTGTTAACAAGTGATGTCAACTGTCAGACAGGTATCGTTAAGTGATGTCAACTGTCAGACAGGTATCGTGTTAACAAGTGCTGTCAACTGTCAGACAGGTATCGTGTTAACAAGTGATGTCAACTGTCTGACAGGTATCGTGTTAACAAGTGATGTCAACTGTTAGACAGGTATCGTGCTAAGTGATGTCAACTGTTAGACAGGTATCGTGTTAAGTGATGTCAACTGTTAGACAGGTATCGTGTTAAGTGATGTCATTCATCAAGACTACGGTACTGAACACCAGCTGTTAGACTTGGGAACTGATAACCTCATCTGCAACATTTTCAGTCTTATCTTTTTGTCCCTGTCACCGATTGGCGACACGGAGACAAAAGAAGCAGTGGAGATGTAAAGAAGATGTCATCAGTCCATCCATGACAAAGTAGTTTTGAGGTGATCAGTCCCTCATCCCGGTGAAGAGTTCCTTCTCTTCTTCCAGGTAAACAGATCTGTTTGTGGCTTGATAAACCCCAGTGTGTGGGCGAAACGTTGTCAATATTCACATTACACTACATATGTGCCCCTTTTTCTATCGTGTCAGTATTCTATGTCACGTCTGTGTTTCCATGAGTGGCGGAGTTGGCAGGGAGTTGGTCATGTCCTTCTAGGGACGTCATGTCCTTCCATTGAAGTCATGTCCTTCCAGGGAAGTCATGTCCTTCCAGGGAGGTCATGCCCTTCCAACCTGGTGTCTCCATGAGTGGCGGAGTTGGCAAGGAATTAGTCATGTCCTTCCAGGGAAGTCATGTCCTTCCAGCCTGGTAACTAATTATATACAAGAAATATGGCAATAAATCTCAGTGGAGCACATTCCACAGACAAGTGGACCACACACTGGATGCTCCTGGGTTATTGGTTAGTCATGACTCAAGAAATCGTCATGATGACGGCTTTGAGGGGACTTGAGCTAGAGTTCGTCACGGCCACTCTTGCGGGAGATTCATCTGTAAAAACTTGGATTTGTGTCACAGTGGTGCCCATGCTAACCTTCCTATGGTGTATCAATATACCTAGTTGGATGAATCTTATTGTAGCCAGCTGGCCCAGTGGCTAACGTGTCGGCCTGGATTTTTACGACTCACCGCGAGTTCAATTCCCGCCCGTACCATGGTTTGTTTACTGGCTAATTATTGCACTTATGAGAGAGCGGAGAAGTGTATCATATTTGTGAAAGATTGTAATGTAATATAACCTTTATACTAGAGAGGTATCAGCGACGCTTGTACAGCATTCTTGTCACCTAAGCCATAGGAGGGCTATGAGGGTGGTCAGGAGGAAGGTGAGGGTGGGCGTGGGCGCGTGGGCATGACTGACGTAGAACCCATGACACTGGGAGGGTTGGAGGGCGCGGGTCCGGTTTTTGGAGTCTGTCACAGCCACACAGACACGGTACCTGCAAGGTGCTAAGGTTAGAATCACTGTTGACACGGTTCCGTTGCAGAAGACGAAGAATTAAGAAGTGCAACATCTGGGCATCTTGAAGACGTTTCGCCATCCAGTGGCTTTATCAGTACATGGGCATAATCTAAAGACTAGAAATATATACACGTAAGACAGTGGAAGACGAGGTAATCAGTCCCTCAGTCTTGCAGACCTATACACGTAAGACAGCGGAAGACAAGGTAATCAGTCCCTCAGCATATGAGCAGGTGAAGAGCACCGTAGTCTTGAAGACTGTGAAGCTTCTTCAAGACTACGGTGATCTTCACCAGCTCCTGGCCTGAGGGACTGATTACCTCGTCTTCCTCTGTCTTCTGTGTATAGTTCTGCAAGACTGAGGGACTGATTACCTCGTCTTCCACTGTCTTCTGTATATATATTTAGTCTCCAGATTATGTGCATGTATTGCACTAATAAAGCCACTGGAGGGCGAAACGTCTACAAGTACAGATACCCAGATGTTGTACATGTGTCTAATTCTTCTAATGTTTCTAATTAAATTAAGTTTGACTGAACTACTTTCACAAATTATAACATCTTATAAGGAAATTTTCGCCACCAATGACATCTTCAACAGTGAAGGAAACATAGGCGAACGTTTCGTTATTTGCCTTAACCTGTGCATACGTTCCTCTTGCCATAGTATAGTTTGATATTCAATGTGTATAGGTTAGTTTTCCATATGTTTACTTTCAACACACCGGCTGTATCCCACCGAGATAGGGTGACCTAAAAAGAAAAACAAAAGGTTCTCTTTTTAAGTTTAGTAATGTGTACAGGAGGTGTTACTAGCGTCTTGCTCAGAGTTTTCCATATATATCCATGCAAAAAACTCTCACACAGAACAACGAAACTTCAGACTACGTTTCGGTCAGACTTGGACCGCTTCTTCACCACTCGCAAAAAGCTAGACCTGACATTAAATTAATACCTGGAGAGGGTTCTGGTGGGTCAACGCCCCCGCGGTCCGGTCTGGAACCAGGCCTCATGGTGGATCAGGGCCTGATCAACCAGACTGTTACTGTTGGCCGCACGCAAACCGACGTACGAGTCACAGCCCGGCTGGTCAGGCCTGCTTGAAGATAGCCAGGAGTCTATTGGTAATCCCCCTTATGTATGCTGGGAGGCAGTTGAACAGTCTTGGGCCCCTGACACTTATTGTGCTGTCTCTTAACGTGCTAGTGGCACCCATGCTTTTCATTGGGGGGATGTTGCATTGTCTGCCGAGTCTTTTGCTTTCATAGGGAGCGATTTTCGTGTGCAAGTTTGGTACTAATCCCTCTAGGATTTTCCAAGTGTATATAATCATGTGTCTCTCCCGCCTGCGTTCTAGGGAGTACAGGTTTAGGAACTTCAAGCGTTCCCAGTAATTGAGGTGGTTTATCGCAGTTGTGTGTGCCGTGAAGGTTCTCTGTACATTTTCTAGGTCAACAATTTCACCTGCCTTGAAAGGTGCTGTTAGTGTACAGCAATATTCCAGCCTAGATAGAACAAGCGACCTGAAGAGTGTCACCATGGGCTTGGCATCCCTGGTTTTGAAGGTTCTCATTATCCATCCTGTCATTTATGTAGCAGATGCGATTGATACAATGTTATGGTTTTTGAAGGTGAGATCTTCCGACATGATCACTCCCAGGTCTTTTTCGCTCTATTGTGTGGATAAAATTTATTTTATATTCCGATGTCTTTTTAATTTCCTCACGTTTTCCATATCGGAGTAATTGAAATTTCTCATCATTGAATTTCATATGAGACATGTATGATGACACACGTACAATGACACACGTGCAATGACACACGTGCAGTGACACGTACAGTGACACACGTACAGTGACACGTACAGTGACACATGTACAGTGACACACGTACAGTGACACACGTACTTATGATGACACACTTACGATTACACACGTACGATGTCACACGTACAATGACACACGTACAATGACACACGTACAATGACACACGTACAGTGACACACGTACAGTGACACGTACAGTGACACATGTACAGTGACACACGTACAGTGACACACGTACTTATGATGACACACTTATGATGACACACGTACGATGTCACACGTACAATGACACACGTACAGTGACACACGTACAGTGACACACGTACAGTGACACACGTACAGTGACCCACGTAACTGCAGGACGGGTGAAATAAGCCTGGAGTCCCAAACCCAGAAAATTAACAAACAATACTACAGACATTACATCTTTGGAATGTTTAAAACATATAAACAGTCATCGTTATATAAATTATGATTTACAGCAGAGTAGTATACATTACCTAGCAGAGAAGTTTTTCATTCGAATAGGTGTCTTTCTAATATAACCATATAGCATGTTAAGTAAAAGGACACAAATGCAACTAATGTGACATTTTATTGTGGCAACGTTTCGCTCTCCAGGAGCTTTCTCAAGCCGTTACAAGCGTTACATGGACACAGTGGGCTATTATATACTCTTGAGAAAGCTCCTGGAGAGCGAAACGTTGCCACAATAAAATGTCACATTAGTTGCATTTGTGTCCTTTTACTTAACATATTGTCGGTAATTCTACCAATATTATTACAACCATATAGCAGTTGGGTATTTTTATTGTTGGTTGAAACGTTTCGCCTACACAGTGGGCTTCTTCAGTCAAATACGGCGTGGTAGCGAAGATGATGTAATCTGTCGATCAACCCTCGATAAAAGGTTTATGAAGTGGTCAGTCCCTCAGCCTGGAGAAGTAGTGTTTAACTCCATAGTCAGTTCCAGAGCTGAACTCTTCTCCAGGCTGAGGGACTGACCACCTCATATACTTTTTATCCAAGGTTGATGGACTGATTACATCATCTTCGCTACCACGACTGCTGCCAATGTATTTGACTGAAGAATTCTACTGTAGCACACGTGTCTTATTCAACTTGTCGGAATTATATACCATTTTCATAAGGAGGAACACTGCAGTAGGCCTACTGGTCCATACTTGGCAAGTCTTGTGAAACCCAAATTAGTGATGTATCGGATATCCGCATCCGCGGAACATCCGCATAATTTCTTACATCCGCATCCGCAAAATAAGTAAGTTAGACATCCTCATACACATCCGCATCCGCGAATATCTAAATTTTCACATCCGATACATCTCTAACCCAAACCCACTAACAACAAATATTCACCAACCCATTATCAATGTTACCCGAGGAACAGACTTTGATAACGTAACCGTAGCGACCTACCTGCCTCTCGATACATCCGGGAAGAAACCGCGCCGCTGCGTGTACAAGAACGGTCGTTGAGCGACCTCTTTACCAGAGCTCATGTTGTAGACCATCACCTTGAAACCGCCGATGTCTTCTCTGGTGGTTACGTACCACGACACGTCCAGGCGATCCATCTCGTCCGGGTTCTCTCCCAGCAGCCTGAACCTCACGTCAGGGTTTACCTGAAGAAATGTTATTAGATTTTAGATTTTGACGACGAAGCGAGTGGTTTGCTGTGTACTTCATACCTGTTGTCCAATGTTCGCCCATCAGTAAATTAGGTACCTGGGAGGTAGTCGATTATTATAATAATCTTTATTTCTACCAGTACATGTACAAGATATACAGACCATAGCTGACATCAATGACATACTACTATATAGAAAGCCACTTCTTATAATGAATATTTCCCGCAAATTAGGTCAGTTTTGTCCCAGGATGCCACCCACACCAGTCCACTAACACCCAGGTACCTATTTTACTGATGGGTGAACATAGACAGCAGGTGTCTTATGAAAACACGTCCTAATGTTTCCACCCGTACCGGGAATCGATCCCCGGACCTCTGTGAGCCGAGTGCGCTACCAGTCGAGTTACAGGAGCTCTGTAGCAGGCAATTATAACAGGATAACAACTTTCAGTTTGTAAATTGAACTGTGTAAACAACATTAAAGTCTTTATAAAGGATTAAGAAAACTGACAAGTTGATATTTGAGGCACTTGGGAACCTTTATCCTGGAAACGTTTCGCTAGCCAGTGGCTTCTTCAGTAAACAAACCATACCACAGGTGGGGTTAGAACCCGCGATGAGAGTCCTAAAACTCCAGACCGACGTGTTAGCCACTGGGCCAGCTCGATCGCTAGCGCACTCAGCTCACACACTGAGGTCTGGGGATCGATTCCCCGGTACGGCTGGAAAACATTAGGACGTGTTTCCTTAAGACACCTGCTGTCCATATTCAGCCATCAGTAAAATAGGTACCTGGGTGTTAGTCGACTGGTGTGGGTGGCATCCTGGGACAAAACTGACCTAATTTGCGGGAAATGCTCAGCATAACAAGCGGCTTTCTATATAGTAGTATGTCATTGATGTCAACTATGGTCTGTATACCTTGTACATGTACTGGTAGAAATAAACATATTATAATTATAATTATTATTATTATTATTATTATTAATATTATTATTATTATAATGCAGAGAATAACGGTGGAAGATGGAGTTTGAGGTAATCAGTCCCTCAGTCTGGAGTCGGTGTGTTCAGTCCATCAAAATTGATGGACTGAACACATCGACTCCAGACTGAGGGACTGATTACCTCAAACTCTTCTTAACCTTCCACCGTTCTTCTGCACTGGACTGAAGAAGCCACTGCCTGATGAAACGTTTCCAGAATAAAGGTTCCCAAATGTTGCACAAGTGTCTTACTCTCCTGTTAGGTTAGGTAAGATTCGTCAGAAAACAGAACAAGTGTTTCCTGACGCGGGTCTTAGTCATATGATGACCCGCAGCTGGAGCTTATGGTCATCTGACTGAGACCTTCCACTGGCTTACCCTCCACCTTTTAAAATATAGAGTTATAAGTATTTTACGCCCTTTAGAAAGTATACCTGATATGTGTCGTGGACACGACGATCATCACTGCAACGTAGTTCTGCCTCTGAGATAGCAGGGAGGGCGCGGCCTGCCAGGTGCAGTGGTGAGGCACACACTATGTCTCTCCACCGCCACGAACCCAACCACGTATCCAACCATGCACGGATCCTGCGCAGTGAACAGTCGCACACCACAGGGTTGTTGGTATACCTGCAAAGTACACATGCTGGTGCACATTCTGAAAGTGCACACACACACACACACACACACACACACACACACACACAAACACACACACACACACACACACACACGCCCCGATGGCATGGTGGCTAGCGCTCTTGCTTCACGCACGGAGGGCCCGGGTTCAATTCCCGGCGGGGCCGAAACATTTCGAAGTGTTTCGTTACACACACACACACACACACACACACATACATACAACAGGCCTAGTGTCTAATCGACATGAGCCTAGGACAAAATGGTAACTAACTAACAAGACAGGAGGGTTAGGGAAGACATGATAACGACATATAAAATACTGCGAGGAATAGATAGGGTGGACAGAGACAGGATGTTCCAGAGATGGGACACAGAAACAAAGGGTCACAATTGGAAGTTGAATGTTAGGAAGTATTTCTTCAGTCATAGAGTTGTCAGGAAGTGGAATAGCCTAGAAAGTGACGTAGTGGAGGCAGGAACCATACATAGTTTTAAGACTAGGTTTGATAAAGCTCATGGAGCAGGGAGAGAGAGGACCTAGTAGCAATCAGTGAAGAGGCGGGGCCAGGAGCTATGAATCGACCCCTGCAATCACAAATAGGTGAGTACACACACACAGGAGAGGACGATCCAGCAAGACTGGACCTTATATTCACCTTTAGTAGTTCAGATATTGAGGACAACACATATGAAAGGCCCCTCGGAGCTAGTGATCACGTGGTCCTGAGTTTCGAATACATAGTTGAGTTACAAGTGGAGAGGGAAGCAGGAAGGGCAAGAAGAATAAAGCCAAATAACAAAAGAGGTGACTACACAGACATGAGGAACTTCCTGCACGAGGTTCAGTGGGACAGAATTGGCAGGAAAATCAGTAAATGATATGTTGGAAATATGTGACAACAATATGCAAGGAAGCAGAGGAGAGGTTCGTACCCAAGGGCAACAGAAATAATGAGAAGGCCAGGAGAGCCATTTTTTCACCCAAAGGTGTAGAGGGGCCAAAACTAAGTGCGCTAGAGAATGAAAAAAGTATAGAAGGCAAAGGACTTAGGAAAATAAGGAGATTAGTCGAAGAACCAGAAATAAATATGCACTGGTAAGAAGGGAGGCCCAACGACAATGTGAAAATGACATAGCAGCGAAAGCCAAGTTTGACCTGAATCTGTTGTACAGCCACATCAGGAGGTAAACAAGTCAAACACCAGGTAATGTGGCTGAAGAAGGAAGGAGAGAAGACCGCAAGAAACGACTGAGAAGTATGTGAAGAGCTCAACAAGAGATTTAAGGAAGTATTTGCAGTGGAGATAGAAAGGACTCCAGAAAGCCAGAGTGGTACACCATCAAGTGCTGCACACAATACATAAACCGAGGAGGAGGTGAAGAGGCTGCTAAGTGAACTAGATACCTCAAAGGCGATGGGGCCGGACAACATCTCTGTGGGTCCTGAGAGAGGGACCAGAGGCGCTATGTGTACCACTAACAACAATCTTCAACACATCTATCGAAACAGGGCGACTACCTGAGCTATGGAAGACAGGAAATGTAGTCCCAATTTTTAAGAAAGGAGACAGACACGAAGCATTAAACTACAGACCAGTGTCACTGACATGTATAGTATGAAAAATCATGGAGAAGATTATCAGGAGAAGAGTGGTGGAGCACCTAGAGAGGAATGGGCTTATTCACGACAACCAACATGGTTTTAGGGAAGGGAAATCCTGTTTCACAAACCTCCAAAAGTTCTATGACAAGGTGATGACAGTAAGACAAGAGAGAGAAGAGTGGGTAGATTGCATTTTCTTGGACTGTAAGAAGGCTTTAGACACAGTTTCACACAAGAGATTAGTGCAAAAGCTGGAGGACCAGGCAGGTATAACAGGGAAGGCACTGCAATAGTTCAGAGAATACCTAACAGGAAGGCAACAACGAGTCATGGTACGCGACGAAGTGTCAGAGTGGGCGCCTGTGACAAGCGGTGGTTCCACAGGGGTCGGTCCTAGGACTGGTGCTGTTTCTGGTATATGTGAATGACATGACGGAAGGAATAGACTCAGATGTGAAGCTAATGAGGAGAATTCATTCGGACGAGGACCAAGCAAAACTACAAAGTGATCTGGACAGGCTGCAGGCCTGGTCCAGCAACTGGCTCCTAGAGTTTAACCCCACCAAATGCAAAGTCATCAAGATTGGGGAAGGGCAAAGAAGACCACAGACAGAGTACAGTCTAGGGGGCCAAAAACTGCAAACCTCACTCAAGGAAAAAGATCTTGTGGTGAGCATAGTACCGAACACATCTGAGGCACACATCAACAAAATAATTGCTGCAGCATATGGGCGATTATCAAACCTAAGAATAGCGTTCCGACACCTCAGAAAGGAATCATTCAGAACTCTGTACACAGTGTACATCAGGCCCATACTGGAGTATGCAGCACCAATTTGGAACCCACACCTGGTCAAGCATGTCAAGAAATTAGATAAAGTGCAAAGGTTTGCAACGAGACTAGTCCCTGAGATAAGGGACATGCCCTACGAGGAGAGGTTAAGGGAAATCGACCTGACGACACTGGAGGACAGGAGAGAGAGGGGTAGGGCATTATAACGACATAAAATACTGAGAGGCATTGACAAGGTGGACAGAGACAGGATATTTCGGAGATGGGACACAGCAATAAGAGGTCACAACTGGAATTTGAAGACTCAGATGAGTCACAGGGATGTTAGGAAGTAGTTTTTTAGTCAGAGTTGTCAGGAAGTGGAATAGTCTGGAGAGTGATGTAGTGGAGAGAGATCCATATATAGCTTTAAGAAGAGGTATGCTAAAACTCATTTAGCAGGGAGACAGTGAACCTCGTAGCGACCAGTGAAGAGGCGGGGCCAGAAGCTATGAACCGACCCCTTTAACTACAATTAGGTGAGTACATATACACATGTTGGTGCACATGTTAAAAATACACACAGACACACACACAGAGCGAAGAGGCGGGGTCAGGAGTTGTGAAATCGACACTTGCAACCACAAATAGGTGAGTACACACACACACATAAGTGGGATCCCAAAAGCCAGGACATAGAGACAGGGGAAGGCAAGGAAGAACTGTCTAAGGAAGTGTAGTTAGCAGGGCTCATGTGCATGATGCAGCATGAGTGGGTAAAAGGTTCAGTGAGTTTTGGAAAGCAGTGGAGAGGGTCTGCAGAGAGCAGGGAATGAGAAAGTGAGCTGCAGCTGCTGAGGCAAAGGTACAGAGCCTGGAGGAGGAACTGAAGGAGCTGAATTAGGAAAAAGAGCTGAGGAAAGAAAGGGGACAATGAGATGGAAGCAGCAACAGCAATGGCAAGTGAGGGGACTGTAGGAAGGGAAGCATCTAAGAAGACCAATACAAAATTGCACACCTGACAACATGAGACAGCACACCTGACAGCATGACACAGCACACCTGACAGCATGACACAGCACACCTGACAGCATGACACAGCACACCTGAAACCATGACACAGCACACCTGAAAGCATGACACAGCACACCTGAAAGCATGACACAGCACACCTGACAGCATGAAACAGCACACCTGACAGCATGGGACAGCACACCTGACATGAGACAGCACACCTGAAAGCATGACACAACACCTGACAGCATGACACAGCACACCTGACAACATGAGACAGCACACCTGACAGCATGACACAGCACACCTGACAGCATGACACAGCACACCTGACAACATGAGACAGCACACCTGACAGCATGACACAGCACACCTGACAGCATAACACACAGCACAGTGTTGCTGTAGTGTGCTGATTGTATCTGAAATGTTCCATCAATGATCTGATTGATATGCGTTGTCTTAACACACTTGTAGTAGCATTCTGAGTGATATGATCTGATTGTTGTATTGATGATGGTTCTGATTTTCCACAGTGCGGTAACTAGTGTAATTTGGTTTATGAGACAGACAGTATACCTGAGCGTGAGTCTACAGAGAACTCTGAGTGGCAGGTGATGTTTCTGATAGTTATTCCATCAGTGAATAAAGATACAGAGTATCTCTGATGGTTTCTCACTTCAGATATACAACAATCAGAACATTACAGCAACACTTCAAATATACAACAATCAGAACACTTTAGCAACACTTTTTTTTTTTAAAAAGATGTTCAACAAATACCAACATTTCATGGTTAGGACAATTTACAATAAGCCCACAAATTGTTGAACAAAACTGGGCGACGTTTCGGTACATTCAAAATCATTATCAAGTAGTGAAAGAGAAAAAATGTAAAAGCCAGGCTTTCTGCCTTTCTTTGATAATAATCCAGGGTGCAAAGACACAGTCCAGTTTCTTTTTTTCCCAATGTGTGGGTTAGTTATGAAAATATTTACCTTATTGTGGTTCCATTGATGGCTCTTGGGACAAAATCCTCATAGTAGTAGTTGAGGTAGTTGTTGGAGAGGTCGAGGAAGGTGAGGTTTTCGTTGGACATGAGGACTGGGGCTGGCACGGTGATTAGGCTGTTGTTCTGGAGGTAAAGCTCCCGTAGCGACTTACCTCGACCAAACACAGTGTTGCTCAAGGCTTCCAGCTGGTTGGAGGACAGGTCAAGAACCTCCAGTTTAGTCAGGTTGCCGATGACGCTGGGTCGTATTTCGTTGAGGAGATTATGGGAAATGTTAAGGAATTTGACTTTCTGCAAGCCTATTAGTAGGTTTTTATGAAGGACCGGCATCAAGTTGTAACTCATGTCCACTTTCTGCAAGTTGTAAGGAATCCACTTGTGGTAAGGGAAGAGCTTCTTGGATACGGTGCCGAAGAGATTGTGGGAAATATCAATATATCTAATTGACAGTAAATCATCAAACAGTCCATTTGTTTCATTGTCGATTTTTTTAAGATAATTGTAAGATAGATCTATAGTTTGCATTGAGACACAACCTCTAAATGCCTCGTTTGGGATGTGATGAAGGGCATTGTGAGAGAGATTTAGAGTGAGCAACTGTAACAGTCCATCAAATGATTGTTTGGTTATATTAGTCATTCCGTTATAAGCTAGATTAAGTCTGAACACAACCGGCAGGCGACCAAACGCCCCTCTGCTGAGGTTAGTGATCTTGTTATAATCGAGATTAAGATACTGCAAAGTCTGCAGTTCGCTAAAGGCTTGCCACGGAGGTTCTGTTATGGAATTATTGTTTAAACTGAGAGTACGAAGCGAATTGAGGTTTTGGAAGGTCCCTCCTCCCATAGAATCTCCCAGGTTGTTGTGGTCCAGGTCGAGGTAGAGAAGAGCGTTCATTATGGGCCAGGTGATGCTAGGCCGGATACTGGAGATGTTGTTGTGTTGAAGGTACAGGTAATTGAGGGACTGTGGGATGAGGAACACGCTGTTGATAGCGTTGTTATTGAGCCACAGTTCTCGCAAGGATACCAAACTAGCGAACATACCGCGGGAAATGGAAGAGATGAGGTTATACGACATGTCTAAGCTGAGGAGAGTCGGGATGGAGCCAAAGATGCTGCCGAAGAGTTTGTCCAAATTGTTATGGCTGAAATTCATGTGTCTAATGGAGAAGAGGCCGCCAAAGACACTCCTGGCGATAGATGTAATCTGGTTATGGCTGGCATCGATGGTATGTAGTTCATACAACTCTGGGAAGGTCCTCCTGGGGATTACTTCAATGCGATTATATGACACATTCAGAATTTTTATTCCAGAAAACTGTAAAGATATGTGAGAGAGATCAGATATGTTGTTATACTGTAACCGAAGCTCCGTCATATAGCTTGTTGTTCCCGCAAAGGCTTCTTTGGGTATCTTCGTTATATTGTTGTAGGAGAGATCAAGTACAGTGATGTTGTTGGTATTAACAAAAGCGTCATTTTCAAATGTTGTGAGGTGGTTGTGACTTATGTTGATTGCCACCAAGAACAGACCAACGAAGGCATTTTTCTGGATCTTCGTTATCTGATTTTCCCCTAAGTTGATATATTCACAGAACTCCAAGTCGTCAAACATCTTCGTATCCACTTGCTTGAGTTTGTTGCGTGAGAGTTCGACGGTACCAATACGGCGCATGGTACTGAAGGCACTTCGACCCACCTGTGTAGTGAAGACGGTACTTAGAATTACATATTCCCATCATCTACGAGGTTCAACTTTATTGCCAAGTTTACAAATGCTTAAGAATATATACATTAGGATTAGTCTGGCTGAAATGCACCGCATGTTAGTGGTTTTCTTTGTGCTTAGCAATATTTTACATGTAAACTACACTTTGTATACTGCACAAAGAAATACAGTTGTGTGTTTGTCTTTAGGAGTTGGTTGGTAGGCTAACCAGGTTAGTAATCCACTACATCATCTCTCTCTCATACATATATATATTTATTTATTATATTATATATATATATATATATATATATATATATATATATATATATATATATATATATATATATATATATATATATATATATATGTATTGGGGTCCCCTTCTGGTGTAAATTGTGGGACCCATAGCCTCGGAGAAGTGGATAAAAAGGCTGTATATCTGTATATATCTATCTCACACAAGTAACTTCCATGGAGCTGCTAAGTTCTTTATCTACTCTATATTCAATTCATATAAAAAATAAACATCTAAATAACTCAACCTGTTTGTAGACGCTTCACACTGTTGAAAAAAGTACATAATACATTTAGTCATTCCTGTAGAAATTTTAAGTACCAATTTTGATCATTCTCTGATTCTCTACATTCTTACCGTCAGGTTTCAAATAAATCCCCCCTCATTAATACATTATAAATAACTAAAGTTTGATGAACACTTGTTAATGCTCATTAGTACCCCACATGAAGACAAAAAATCAGGAGATTAATTGATCTGTATATTTCGACCCTCTTCTGGATTCTTCATCTGCTGAAGAGGATCCCAGAAAGAGGTCGAAATATATAGATCCATTAATCTTCTGAGTATTGTTGGTTGCGTGTAGATCTACAAGCGGGAATGAATGATACTCTTTGGAGGCAACGTTACTTTATTCGGGTTTGTGGTACACAGTGTGTTATGTTTGCCCTGGCTCGGAGGGCCATGCCCAGGAGATAGTGACGGAGTAGAGTTCTTGTCTGATTGACGTCGGCTGCCAGAGTGAGGCTGAGGTAGCATGGTGCGAGCTGAGCTTGGTAGGCCTATGCCACTAGGTATCAGCATACATGAGTTTCTGTCTCCATGTAGCTAAATTATTATTGAGCTTTAATATATAATAATGAAGTTTCTAGGGCTTCACAAATCAAAAAGATGTTTTTAAATGTCAATTTCTATATGGCTGGATAATGGATAAAGAGTTAGACTATGTTATGTCCTTAAGATAAAGTGTTATTAACGTAAGATGCATGTGCAACAGTTAGATATATTTATTCCAAAACGTTTTGCGTACACAGCAGGCTTCTTCAGTGGAATACAGAAACAGTGGAGATGTAAAAATAATGTAATCAGTCTTTACATCTCAGTCCCGTAGATGGATCTCTACTGGCCAGAGATGTACGGCTGGAAAACATTAGGACGTGTTTCCTTAAGACACCTGCTGTCCATGTTCACCATCAGTAAAATGGGTACCTGGGTGTTAGTGAACTGGTGTGGGTCGCATCCTGGGACAAAACTGACCTAATTTGCGGGAAATGCTCAGCATAACAAGCGGCTTTCTATATAGTAGTATGTCATTGATGTCAACTATGGTCTGTATACCTTGTACATGTACTGGTAGTAAATTAATGATTCTGCTGTCTGTGTCTTATATTGAATAAGCCTACTGTGTAGGCGAAGCGTTTCGGAATAAAGTTACCTAACTGTTGCTCATGTGTCTTACTTATCAACTTCTCGGTTTTGTATATCATTATCATAGTCACATTTATGAACGACTGTCACTGAATAAACAAAAGAATGGAGATGGACTCGAACCATGGACCAGGTATATCAGCTCCAACTGTACAACCAGTCAGCTACGATGATTATCATAGGATAATGTTACAACCAGCACTTCTGTCACATGGTTGAACTGACGGAACAAATGAAAATAACAAGGATCCCATGGAAATAAGAATGACCCCCATGGAAATAACAAGGACCCCATAGAAATAACAAGGGGCCCCGTGGAAATAACAAGGACTCTCATGGAAATAACAAGGATCCCAATGGAAATAACAAGGAGCCCCCATGCAAATAACAAGGACCCCATGGAAATAAGGACCCACATGGAAACAAGGACCTCAATGTAAATAACAAGGACCTCAATGTAAATAACAAGGACCTCAATGAAAATAAGTCACTGATTTTTTTGGGGGGTTATCCTAGGCAATTTTCACATATGTTACTATGTATGATAATTTATGTAACTGCATTTGTGTGTACCTAAATGAACTTAGCCTACTGTCTCACCTCACACTCCCAGAAGCGTTTATGGAACATATGTTTTCACTCTAAAACCCGTACAGTCTGTTAACTCAAAATGGACCCATGAACCAACGTTCGAGTCCTTTTCCATTCCTCTGCTTATTATACACAAATAACCCGCTCATACGAGAGTCAAACAGGACCGAAACGTCGTTATTAGTTTGATTATCCTATGTGCGGGTTGTGTATTGTTCCAGTCATGGTATTGTGAGTTTTTATTCGTCTGCTTATGAATATTTTGTCAATAAACCCACCGTCTCATACCGAGCTAGGAGCAAAACTTACATTTGATCCTTCAATCATACGAGGAAGTTACTTTTGATCCTTCAGTCATACGAGGAAGTTACTCTTGAGCCTTCAGTCATACGAGGAAGTTACTTTTGATCCTTCAGTCATACGAGGAAGTTACTTTTGATCCTTCAGTCATACCAGAAAGTTACTTTTGATCCTTCAGTCATACAAGAAAGTTACTTTTGATCCTTCAATCATACAAGAAAGTTACTTTTGATCCTTCAATCATACAAGAAAGTTACTTTTGGTCCTTCTATCATACAATTTACTTTTGATCCTTCAATCATACAAGAAAGTTACTTTCGATCCTTCAATTATACAAGAAAGTTACTTTTGGTCCTTCTATCATACAAGAAAGTTACTTTTGATCCTTCAATCATACAAGAAAGTTACTTTTTGTCCTATCATACAAGAAAGTTACTTTTGATCCTTCAATCATACAAGAAAGTTACTTTTGATCCTTCAATCATACAAGAAAGTTACTTTTGATCCTTCAGTCATACAAGAAAGTTACTGTTGATCCTTCAATCATACAAGAAAGTTACTTTTGATCCTTCAATCATACAAGAAAGTTACTTTTGATCCTTCAGTCATACAAGAAAGTTACTGTTGATCCTTCAATCATACAAGAAAGTTACTTTTGATCCTTCAATCATACAAGAAACTTACATTATTGATGAGGTTATCATTGAGGTAGAGACGACGGAGAAACCTCATAGACCTGAAGGTTCTGGCATCAACCCTGGTAAGCCGGTTGTGAGAGAGACTAAGCCAACCCAAGACGCTGTTCCTAGCGAAGGGGTTCCTGCCGAAATCATCAATCTGGTTGTGGGACATGTTACACCAGGTCAGCTGACTCAGGTCCTGTGGAAGATGGCTGGGTTTAAAGCCTGTCGACTACACGAGGGTCATTAAGGCTGCATGTCACCTGTTAACCATCAATCAAGAATACTTTAATACATAAACCAGGTATTATGGTAAACTCGCAGTCTAAATACACCACTCTGTGTATGTATACACAAATACTATACACTTTTACTACAGAATCTGCTTATAAAACACGATATTGGGTCGCAAACCCTGGACCTAGAGTGTACCTCTGTAATTTGACTACCGTCTACATCAATATTATGATTATTATTATTATTTTTATTGTTATTATTATTACAGTTACTATAATTATTAATACAATTACTATTATTATTATTATTATTATTATTATTATTATTATTATTATTATTATTATTATTATTATTATTATAGAAGCCGCTAAAAGTAATACAGCGCCTGGCGAATGGGAGGAAATCAGGTTTGATCCGTGTAAGGGGAGAACAGCTCTAATTCCCTAGATCAAGATCCCTTCATTATCCTCAAGGATTATCACATTTAATCAAATCTTAATAAGGATGTCAAACATCTTTATCTAGGTACTGACAACTGGCACTGACCCTCCAGTACTACTGACAACTGGCACTGACCCTCCAGTACTACTGACAACTGGCACTGACCCTCCAGTACTACTGACAACTGGCACTGACCCTCCAGTACTGCTGACAACTGGCACTGACCTTCCAGTACTACTGACAACTGGCACTGACCCTCCAGTACTACTGACAACTGGCACTGACCCTCCAGTACTACTGACAACTGGCACTGACCCTCCAGTACTACTGACAACTGGCACTGACCCTCCAGTACTACTGACAACTGGCACTGACCCTCCAGTACTACTGACAACTGGCACTGACCCTCCAGTACTACTGACAACTGGCACTGACCCTCCAGTACTACTGACAACTGGCACTGACCCTCCAGTACTACTGACAACTGGCACTGACCTTCCAGTACTACCGACAACTGGCACTGACCCTCCAGTACTACCGACAACTGACACTGATCTTCCAGTACTACTAGCAACTGGCACTGACCTTCCAGTACTATCAATAACTGGCACTGACCTTTTAGTACTACCACAACTGGCACTGACCTTCCAGTACTACCGACAACTTGCACTGACCTTCCAGTACTACCGACAACTGGCACTGATCTTCCAATACTACCGATAACTTGCACTAACCTTCCAGTACTACCGACAACTGACACTGACCTTCCAGTACTAACGAAAACTGGCACTGACCTTCCAGTACTACCAACAACTGACACTAACCTTCCAGTACTACCGACAACTGGCACTGACCTTCCAGTACTATCGACAACTGGCACTGACCTTCCAGTACTATCGACAACTGGCACTGACCTTCCAGTACTACCGACTACTGGCACTGACCTTCCAGTACTATCGACAACTGGCACTGACCTTCCAGTACTACCGACTACTGGCACTGACCTTCCAGTACTACCGACAACTGGCACTGACCTTCCAGTACTATCGACAACTGGCACTGACCTTCCAGTACTACCGACTACTGGCACTGACCTTACAGTACTACCAACAACTGGCACTGACCATCCAGTACTACTGACAACTGGCACTGACCTTACAGT
The DNA here is from genome assembly GCA_009830355.1 of Cherax destructor. Taxonomy (NCBI): domain Eukaryota; kingdom Metazoa; phylum Arthropoda; class Malacostraca; order Decapoda; family Parastacidae; genus Cherax; species Cherax destructor. The sequence goes on from WNWK01000971.1 coordinate 37,056, forward strand.
TCTATCAACAACTAGCACTGACCTGGAAGTAAGCTGGTTCGAGCTTAGTGAACTTGTTGTGGGAAAGGTCTAGGGCCTTGACCTCTCTCTTGGTATTGAAGACACCGTTGGGGATGTTGGCGAGCTGGTTGTAACTTAGGTCGATCTTCTTGAGCTTCGGAAGACCCTGGAACACCATGAAGGTATCATGACACGTATCGTAGTAGAGGATACGTGGAAGAAACTACTGATTCTATCAGCTATTATCCCTGCTACTACTACTACTACTATTAGTGCTACTACCACACTTACTACTTTCACTACTATACCACTACTACAACTATTATTGTTGCTGCTACTACTGCTGCAATTATTACTAATACTTAGCTATAGCAGTAGTAATAATAATACTAATCTATTTCTACTACTACCATTGCTACAACTATTAGTACTACTACTGCATCTATTGATGCTGTTGCTATTGGTACTACTATTACTACTTCTACGTCTATTACTACTACTATAATACTATTACTACCATTGCTACTTCTACCACTGTTAATACTTTATTTCTACTACTACTACCACTGTTATTAACAATATTACTACTACTACTACTATTACTATTACTACTACTGCTACTACTACTGCTACTACTACTACTACTACGACCCCATCTTACCTTAAAGGCCTGCTGGTTGACGTTCTTTATGTTACAGTGATTGAGTTGGAGAATCTCCAAGCTGACAAGACTGGTGAAGAGGGACGCTGGAAGCCTTGTTAGGTTGGCGCCCACGATCTCCAGTGTCTGTGGAACAACCACAACGTTAATGTGACTCTAAAGAACAAAAAGACAGAATACCATGATTGGAACAATACACAAATAACTCGCACATAGGAGAGAGGAGCTTACCACGACGTTTCGGTCCAACTTGGACCATTTTACAAAGTCACACTGTGACTTTGTAAAATGCACTCGTGGCGCCCCTGCCTCGTGGAATGTTGCATCTCCTGCCTAGTCTTTTGCTTTCATAGGGAGTGATTTTCGTGTGCAAGTTTGGTTCGAATCCCTCTAGGATTTTCTAAGTGTATACTATCATTATCTCTCTCGCCTGCGTTCCAGGGAATACAAATCAAGGGACTTCAACCGTTCCCAGTAATTTAGGTGCCTTATCGTACTTACGTGTGCCATGGAAGTTCTCTGTACATTCTCCAGATCATAAATTTCGACTGCCTTGTAGGGGGCAGTTAGTGTACAGCAGTATTCCAACCTAGAGAGAACAAGTGATTTGAAGAGAATCATCATGGGCTTCGCGTCTCTAGTTTTGATGGTTCTCATTATCGATCCTATCATTTTCCTAGCAGATGCGGTAGATACATTGTTGTGGTCTTTGAAGGCGAGATCCTCTGACATTATCACTCCCAGGTCCTTCACATTACTTGTTCGCTCTATTGTGTGGTTAGAATTTTTTGTATACTCTGATACAGTTTTAATTTCCTCAAGTTTTCCATACCTAAGTAGTTGAAATTTCTCTTCATTGAACTTCACATTGTTTTGAGTGGCCCATTTAAAGATTTGGTTGATGTCCGCTTGGAGTCTTGCGGTGACTTCGATGGAGGTCACTGTCATGGCAACCCGGGTGTCATCCGCAAAGGAAGACACGGAGCTATGGCTTACATCTCTATGTCAGAAATGAGGATGAGGAATAGAATGGGAGTGAGTACTGTGCCTTGTGGAACAGAGCTTTTCACCGTAGCTGCCTCAGACCTTACTCTGTTTACTATTATTCTTTGTGTTCTATTTGTCAGGAAGTTATAGATCCATCTACCAACTTTTCCTGTTATTCCTTTATCATGGATTTTGTGTGCTATTACACCATGGTCACACTTGTCGAAAGCTTTTGCAAAGTCTTTGTATACTACATCTGTATTTTGTTTATCCTCTACAGCATCCAGGACCTGGCCATAGTGGTCCAGTAGCTGGGACAGACAGGAGCGACGTGCTCTAAACCCGTGTTGCCCTGGGTTGTGTAATTGATGGGTACCTAGGTGGTTGACGATCTTGCTTCTTAGAACCCTCTCAAAGATTTTAATGAAATGGGATGTTAGTGCTATCGGTCTGTAGTTCTTTGCAATTGCTTTACTGCCACCCTTGTGGAGTGGGGCTATGTGTGTTTTTTTTAGTGATGAACACGGAGTTCCATGAGTCTGGGCCTGGGGCAGAGTGCATGGCCATGTCATTTATTGCCTTTTCAAAGTCTTGTGGTGTTAGGATAATATCAGAGATTTTTGAGATGACCAAATTTTGCGTTTCTTTCATAAAGAATTCATTTGGATTGTCGACCCTTAGTCTGGGCAGCGGCTCGCTGAACACTGAGTCGTATTGGGACTTTAATATCTCACTCATTTCTTGGCTGTCATCTGTGTATCTCCCATCCCACCTAAGCAGAGGCCCAATACTGGATGTTGTTTTTCCCTTAGATTTGGCATAAGAGAAGAAGTATTTTTTTGCATATTTATAATACATACACACATGCATACATATAATACATACACATATGCATACATATAATACATACTCACATGCATATATATATATATATATATATATATATATATATATATATATATATATATATATATATATATATATATATATATATATATATATATTTTGTATGTATTTATGCAGTGAGTGTATGTATGCTTTAGCAGATGTATGCATAGAAAGTTTTATGCTTTTATGTATGTTTCTAAACTTGTGTATGTGTATATATGTGTATGTATGAGAATGTGTGCATGTGTGTATTATATGTATACATGTGTGTATATATTATATGCATGTGTGTATGTATTATATACAATGCATATGTATACATTTGCTCAAGCATACATGCTAAAAATATGTATGTATACACAAATAATGATATGTATACATACGCACATAAATACACAGACGTTCTGTACACATCAGAAAACACACACAGGGTCTAGCAGCGAACAATGAAGATGCGGGGCCAGGAGCTGTGAATCGACCCCTGCAACCACATCAGGTGAGTACGCGTACATAAATTTATACGCGCACACACACACATTTTCGTGTACATGGCATTTTATGGCCATTTTCCACTCATGGTTTTACATGCCGTGAGGTAGAGGAGGCTGGGCTTGTGGGACACCGGGATGACCATGTGGCATCCCTTAACTTTCAGATTTTATTTCATTCATTACTCGAAAACGCCTTGACTAATAGGCTTCAAATTTTCCGGGGGTCAGTGCGGGGGCGTTGACCCTCGGAACACCCTCCAGGTAGACTCCTCCAGGTAGACTCCAGGTAGCTATGATTGAACTCAGTCACAGCATCCTGGAATACCTGGGAGATAAGATACGATAAGAGTTTTTTGGGATTTTTAACCACGGAGGGTTAGCCACCCAGGATAACCCAGGGGAGGGTTAGCCACCCAGAATAACCCAGGGGAGGGTTAGCCACCCAGAATAACCCAGGGGAGGGTTAGCCACCCAGAATAACCCAGAGGAGGGTTAGCCACCCAGGATAACCCAGGAGAGAGTTAGCCACCCAGGATAACCCAGGAGAAAGTTAGCCACCCAGGATAACCCAGGAGAGGGTTAGCCACCCAGGATAATCCAGTAAGGTGACTAACACCCAGGTACCTACTTACTTCCTAGGTGAACGGGACAGCAGGTGTAAGGTGACTAACACCCAGGTACCTACTTAACTGCTAGGTGAACAGTGACAGCAAGTGTAAGGAAACACGCCCAGTGTTTCCACCCTTGCCGGGGCTCGAACCACGGACACTCACAGTGTGTGAGGCGAGAGCGTTGTCTACCAGGCCACGGAACACCACAAAATCTTCAATATCGGAGCTTCAAACATTCAAAGAAGTTGCCTTCTAAGCTGTCTATGACAAAGTGAAATTAAAGTGTCTAGGTGCACACTTGGCCATTTTAAGTGAATGTTTTGACACTTCCACTTACCAGGTATACTCCAGGTATACTCCAGGTATACCCCGCGAATGGACACCGCCACAGAAGCAGTATATAACAGTCTAAGTAGCCCCTACGGCAGTGGGAAAATACAAATTCATTATGTGATCCTTTATTCACTACATTTCGCCCACACAAACAGATCTACCTGGTTAAAGACTACATGAGTATTTATAGTGTGGAGTCAGGTTAGATTTGAGACGGATTTCTGACTTGATAAGTCCACTGAGTGGGCGAAAATTATCACACTATACAGCATTTGTGTTTATTTTTCCATTGTGTCGGTATTTAATACCATTTATCTCTATCTGCCACACCATTAAAGATGTCAGTTCCATCAGTGGATGTTTCGACATTCATAGATCACTAACTCTACGACGCTGCGTCTCACTAAATCCTAACACCAATGTAAATAAATCGCGGAAAGGCCGATTGGTTAACGCACTTGCCTGTGTGTTTTAGGAGTCATTTGCCATGGGTTCAAGCCCCAGCCGTTCCCTGGTTTATGAGGATGTGAAGCTACAAATTACTGTTGCATTGATGTTGGTAGAATTACCGTTGTCAAACTGATGTAAATCCTGTTGTTGATACATGTCTGGGAATCTTTATTGAGGAAGAGTTTCGCCAGCCAATGGTTTCTTCAGTCCAATACAGGGAAGAACGTAGAAGGTGAGGGGGAGTTTGAGGTAATCAGTCCCTCAACCTGATAAAGCCAAAGGCGGCTGAAACGTTTCCCGAAACGTTGCAAATGTTGCACAAGTGTCTTATTTATCAGGTGTTGAGATAATTTAATATGCGAAGCATCGATATGTAAGTCACTCTTCATTACACTATCATAGTCCAGCCCTGTGGGGGTCAGTAGGTCTCCTGCAGTGATACTGATAGTAATAATACCATCACTACCACTACTATTTAACTACCACCACCACTACTTCTACTTCTACTGTTACCACTGCTGCTACTACTACTACTACTACTACTACCACCACCACCACTACCACCACCACTACCACCACCAGTACTACTACTACTGTTGCGGCTGCTGCTACTACTATTATTACTACTACCATTACTGATACATTTACTACGACTACTAATTCTACGTCCGCCATCAAAAGAACATATCAAATGAACAGATAAGCACTAGAGACCTACTGGCCCGTGTCTGGTTGAACTAGTGGGGGAGTAACGAGGGGCGAATTACATCTCTTAGCTGTGGAGATTAATAAATCTCATCGCATTAAATCCGGGATTTTCCGTATTGGAACGAAATGAATGAATATCGGCGGAGACAGATTTCATGCACAGTTTCAAGAATAGTTATAGTAGGATTGATGAACAAAGACGGAGTTAGGAAGTTGTATGACAAGGAAATCATCCTGTGTGAAGCAGTATGACAGTAAAATAATCCTGTGTGAAGCAGTATGACAGGAAAATCATCCTGTGTGAAGCAGTATGACAGGAAAATCATCCTGTGTGAAGCAGTATGACAGAAAATATCTGTGTGAATTGCAGTATCTGTGTGACTATGAAGAAAATAACTTCATGACAGAAAATATCCGATGAGTATGACAGAAATCATCTGTGGAGCAGAGAAAAATCATCCTGTGTGAGATGACAGAATCATCCTGTGTGAAGCAGTATGACAGGAAACTCATCCTGTGTGAAGCAGTATGACAGGAAAATCATATGAATATGATTGGGAGGTCATTCTGTGTGGATTATGAGAGAGGAAATCATTAACTTTCATTGAGAACGAGAAGAAAATCATCCAGAATGATGGATAATGAAAGTAAAACATTCTGTATGATGGAGAATGAGAAGGCAACCATCCTGTGTGAGGAACTATGACAGGGCAACCATCCTGTGTGAGGAACTATGACAGGGCAACCATCCTGTGTGAGGAACTATGACAGGGCAACAATCCTGTGTGAGGAACTATGACAGGGCAACAATCCTGTGTGAGGAACTATGACAGGGCAACCATCCTGTGGAGGAACTATGACAGGGCAACCATCCTGTGTGAGGAACTATGACAGGGCAACCATCCTGTGTGAGGAACTATGACAGGGCAACCATCCTGTGTGAGGAACTATGACAGGGCAACCATCCTGTGTGAGGAACTATGACAGGGCAACCATCCTGTGTGAGGAACTATGACAGGGGAACAATCCTGTGTGAGGAACTATGACAGAGGAACAATCCTGTGTGAGGAACTATGACAGGGGAACCATCCTGTGTGAGGAACTATGACATGGGAACCATCCTGTGTGAGGAACTATGACAGGGGAACCATCCTGTGTGAGGAACTATGACAGGGCAACCATCCTGTGTGAGGAACTATGACAGGGCAACCATCCTGTGTGAGGGACTATGACAGGGGAACCATCCTGTGTGAGGAACTATGACAGGGCAACCATCCTGTGTGAGGAACTATGACAGGGCAACCATCCTGTGTGAGGGACTATGACAGGGGAACCAATCCTGTGTGAGGACCATGACAGGGAACAATCCTGTGTGAGGGACTATGACAGGGAACAATCCTGTGTGAGGGACTATGACAGGGAACAATCCTGTGTGAGGGACTATGACAGGGAACAATCCTGTGTGAGGGACTATGACAGGGAACCATCCTGTGTGAGGGACTATGACAGGGCAACCATCCTGTGTGAGGGACTATGACAGGGGAACCATCCTGTGTGAGGAACTATGACAGGGCAACCATCCTGTGTGAGGGACTATGACAGGGCAACCATCCTGTGTGAGGGACTATGACAGGGGAACCATCCTGTGTGAGGGACTATGACAGGGGAACAATCCTGTGTGAGGGACTATGACAGGGAACAATCCTGTGTGAGGGACTATGACAGGGAACCATCCTGTGTGAGGGACTATGACAGGGAACAATCCTGTGTGAGGAACTATGACAGGGAACCATCCTGTGTGAGGAACTATGACAGGGAACAATCCTGTGTGAGGGACTATGACAGGGGAACAATCCTGTGTGAGGGACTATGACAGGGAACAATCCTGTGTGAGGGACTATGACAGGGGAACCATCCTGTGTGAGGGACTATGACAGGGAACAATCCTGTGTGAGGGACTATGACAGGGGAACCATCCTGTGTGAGGGACTATGACAGGGGAACCATCCTTGTGGACTGAGGAACCATCTGGTGAGGACTATGACAGGGGAACAATCCTGTGTGAGGAACTATGACAGGGGAACCATCCTGTGTGAGGGACTATGACAGGGGAACCATCCTGTGTGAGGGACTATGACAGGGGAACAATCCTGTGTGAGGAACTATGACAGGGGAACAATCCTGTGTGAGGAACTATGACAGGGGAACAATCCTGTGTGAGGGACTATGACAGGGGAACCATCCTGTGTGAGGGACTATGACAGGGGAACAATCCTGTGTGAGGAACTATGACAGGGGAACCATCCTGTGTGAGGAACTATGACAGAGGAACAATCCTGTGTGAGGGACTATGACAGGGGAACAATCCTGTGTGAGGGACTATGACAGGGGAACAATCCTGTGTGAGGGACTATGACAGGGGAACAATCCTGTGTGAGGGACTATGACAGGGAAACCATCCTGTGTGAGGGACTATGACAGGGGAACAATCCTGTGTGAGGAACTATGACAGGGGAACCATCCTGTGTGAGGGACTATGACAGGGGAACAATCCTGTGTGAGGGACTATGACAGGGGAACCATCCTGTGTGAGGGACTATGACAGAGGAACAATCCTGTGTGAGGAACTATGACAGGGGAACCATCCTGTGTGAGGGACTATGACAGGAAAACAATCCTGTGTGAGGGACTATGACAGGGGATCAATCCTGTGTGAGGAACTATGACAGGAAAACAATCCTGTGTGAGGAACTATGACAGGAAAACAATCCTGTGTGAGGAACTATGACAGGAAAACAATCCTGTGTGAGGGACTCTGATAGGGGAGCAATCCTGTGTGAGGAACTATGACAGGAAAACGATCCTGTGTGAGGGACTCTGATAGGGGAGCAATCCTGTGTGAGGGACTATGACAGGAAAACAATCCTGTGTGAGGGACTATGACAGGGGAACAATCCTGTGTGAGGAACTATGACAGGAAAACAATCTGTGTGAGGGACTATGACAGGAAAACAATCCTGTGTGAGGGACTATGACAGGGGAACAATCCTGTGTGAGGGACTATGACAGGGGAACAATCCTGTGTGAGGGACTATGACAGGGGAACAATCCTGTGTGAGGAACTATGACAGGAAAACAATCCTGTGTGAGGGACTATGACAGGGGAACAATCCTGTGTGAGGGACTATGACAGGGGAACAATCCTGTGTGAGGAACTATGACAGGAAAATAATCCTGTGTGAGGAACTATAACAGGACAACAATCCTGTGTGAGGGACTATGACAGAGGAACAATCCTGTGTGAGTAACTATGACAGGAAAACAATCCTGTGTGAGGGACTATGACAGGAAAACAATCCTGTGTGAGTAACTATGACAGGAAAACAATCCTGTGTGAGGGACTATGACAGGAAAACAATCCTGTGTGAGTAACTATGACAGGAAAACAATCCTGTGTGAGGGACTATGACAGGAAAACAATCCTGTGTGAGGGACTATGACAGGAAAACAATCCTGTGTGAGGGACTATGACAGGAAAAGAATCCTGTGTGAGTAACTATGACAGGAAAACAATCCTGTGTGAGGGACTATGACAGGAAAACAATCCTGTGTGAGGGACTATGACAGGGGAACAATCCTGTGTGAGGGACTATGACAGGGGAACAATCCTGTGGATGGAATATAGCAGGAAAACTATCCTGTGGTATGAAGAATGACAGGACCATCCTGTGACGTGTACTCACCTATTTGTGGTTACAGAGGTCGAGACTCAGCTCCTGGCCCCGCCTCTTCACTGATCGCTACTAGGTCCTCTCTCCCCCGGCTCCATGAGCTTTATCATACCTAGTCTTAAAGCTATGTATGGTTCCTGCCTCCACTACCTCACTTTCCAGACTATTCCACTTTCTGACAACTCTATGACTGAAGAAATACTTCCTAACATCCCTGTGACTCATGTGAGTTTTCAACTTCCAACTGTGACCCCTTGTTTGTGTGTCCCATCTCTGGAACATCCTGTGTGTGTGTGTGACGCGTGTGTGTGCGTGTGTGTGTGTGTGTGTGTGTGTGTGATGTGTGTGTGTGTGACGCGTGTGTGTGTGACGCGTGTGTGTGTTAGGTAAACCCAGGTATTGTTTTAACCTTGTAAACTATCGTATAGTTAAGGTTAACCACACAATGTAGTGTACTTGTGTATAAATAAATGTATCTCATGACCACAACACACTGATATATTTTTTCTTATGGAAATTCATGACATTTAATGTCCTACGTCACGACACAATTTACACATCTAAGGTTCTTTGTTAACACAAGACTGACACCATAACAATAATAATAATAATAATAATAATAATAATAATAATAATATCTTTATTTCTACAAGTACAGTACAAGGTATACAGACCATAGCTGACATCAATGACATACTACTATATAGAAAGTCCCTTGTTATGCTGAGCATTTCCTGCAAATTAGGTCAGTTTTGTCCCCAGGATGCGACCCACACCAGTCCACTAACACCCAGGTACCTATTTTACTGCTAGGTGAACAAGGACAGCAGTGTCTTAAGGAAACACGTCCTAATGTTTCCACCCGTACCGGGCATCGACCCCCTGACTTCAACTTGTGAGCTGAGTGCGCTACCAATCGAGCTACAGGACACCCATGCCCCTGCTCACCGGAGAAGCCAGATAGTTACCCAAAAAATAGGGAAAAGGAATTAATGTACACATTGAATTACTCCTTGATGATAAAGTTGATACGTTAGCCAAGAAAAGTCTCCTGAAGGAGAATGTAGAATATAACTTTGGTGTATCTGTGTCAAACATTAGGAATAATATTAGGAGATAAGTAAATAATGAAACTGAATGTAGAATGAATGCAGTTAGAAGCCTGAGTAGATCTATAACCCACTATGATAACATGAATGTGTATAAGAATGTTTATGGAGCAACTAGCATTGTGAACACTGACTGATGTTGTAGTAGCCAGGCTTAGGCTTGTTACAAGTACTTCTGGAATTCTGATGTTGTAGTGGCCAGGCTTAGGCTTGTTACAAGTACTTCTGGAATTCTGATGTTGTAGTGGCCAGGCTTAGGCTTGTTACAAGTACTTCTGGAATTCTGATGTTGTAGTGGCCAGGCTTAGGCTTGTTACAAGTACTTCTGGAAGTCTGTTGTTGTAGTGGCCAGGCTTAGGCTTGTTACAAGTACTTCTGGAAGTCTGATGTAGTGGCCAGGCTTAGGCTTGTTACAAGTACTTCTGGAAGTCTGATGTAGTGGCCAGGCTTAGGCTTGTTACAAGTACTTCAGGCAGTATGACAAAGATGATGATTAAACCAAATGCAAATTAAGTGCCCAGCCCTATGGTCACTATCTTATATATACTTAATTGTCCACTTGTTGAGGAATATAGAGACAGTATACTAACCTATGTGATATGTCAAGGTATCTTATTAATAAAAATAAGATACCAGATATATTAAGCAAATTTCCTAAATTTGCTTGTAACAGATAAGTGAACTGTTGATATAAATCCATATGTATTCATGTAAACCCTATTTTAGCCTAGTTCCTAAGCCTATTGTGTTTCCATATGCTCTTGTGCTACCATCCACAGGATATTTACGAGGCGCATAATAAACCAGCTCACGCTGTGGTTCGGGGTTCGATTCCCGGTACGGATGGAAACGTGTTTGGCGTGTTCCATAAGAAACCTGCTGTCCCTGTTCACCCATCAGTAAAATAGGTATCTGGGTGTTAGTGGACTGGTGTGGGTCGCATCCTGGGACAAAACTGACCTAATTTGGGGGAAATGCTCAGCATAACAAGGGACTTTCTATATAGTAGTATGTCATTGATGTCAGCTATGGTCTGTATACCTTGTACATGTACTGGTAGTAAATAAATATATATTATTATTATTATTATTATTATTATTATTATTATTATTATTATTACCCTCCACAGGATGGACATGAGGTGCAGCACAATTCACTAATCACTTCGACGACAAAAATGTAATTTTTGGAGAAAGCCTTTTCGCATAATTTGCAGTCATTTGCAACATTTGCGATATCTTTAATATTTGCAGACATTTCTAGCATTTGCAATGTTTGCAGACATTTCCAATATCTGCAATATTTCCAACATTTCCAGCATTTGCAATATTTGCGACATTTCTAACATTGGCAACATTTGCGACATTTGCAATATTTCTAACATTTGTTGCAATATTTGCAACATTGCAGACATCTCTGCTGTGAATGAACAGATACTTAAAGTTATTTTTAAACTCTAATAACTTTTAGTACAAAAAACTTAAGTTTATTTAAAATTATAGAAAAAAAGTAAAAAGCATGAAAAATAATGCGATATATCAGGGTTTACTACTGACAGTGTCAGCCGGTTGCAAAGTACAGGCAAGACGATGTGTGAGATTTTTATTGTATAAAAATAGTTGAGGTTTACTGAGCTGGGATCTTCTCCCCGACATATGTTGGTGCAGTTATGTTGGTACTATGTTGGTGCAGTTATGTTGGTACTATGTTGGTGCAGTTATGTTGGTACTATGTTGGTGCAGTTATGTTGGTACTATGTTGGTGCAGTTATGTTGTTACTATGTTGGTGCAGTTATGTTGTTACTATGTTGGTTCAGTTATGTTGTTACTATGTTGGTGCAGTTATGTTGGTACTATGTTGGTGCAGTTATGTTGGTACAGTTATGTTGGTGCAGTTATGTTGGTGCAGTTATGTTGTTACTCTGTTGGTGCAGTTATGTTGTTACTATGTTGGTGCAGTTATGTTGGTACAGTTATGTTGGTGCAGTTATGTTGTTACTATGTTGGTGCAGTTATGTTGTTACTATGTTGGTGCAGTTATGTTGTTACTATGTTGGTGCAGTTATGTTGTTACTCTGTTGGTGCAGTTATGTTGTTACTATGTTGGTGCAGTTATGTTGTTACTATGTTGGTGCAATTATGTTGTTACTATGTTGGTGCAGTTATGTTGTTACTATGTTGGTGCAGTTATGTTGTTACTATGTTGGTGCAGTTATGTTGGTACAGTTATATTGGTGCAGTTATGTTGTTACTCATGTTGGTGCATTATGTTGTTACATATGTTGGTGCAGTTATGTTGTTACTATGTTGGTGCAGTTATGTTGTTACTATGTTGGTGCAGTTATGTTGTTACTATGTTGGTGCAGTTATGTTGTTACTATGTTGGTGCAGTTATGTTGTTACTATGTTGGTGCAGTTATGTTGTTACTCTGTTGGTGCAGTTATGTTGTTACTCTGTTGGTGCAGTTATGTTGTTACTATGTTGGTGCAGTTATGTTGTTACTATGTTGGTGCAGTTATGTTGTTACTATGTTGGTGCAATTATGTTGTTACTATGTTGGTGCAGTTATGTTGTTACTTGTTGGTGCAGTTATGTTGTTACTATGTTGGTCAGTTATGTTGTTACTATGTTGGTGCAGTTATGTTGTTACCATGTTGGTGCAGTTATGTTGGTACTATGTTGGGCAGTTATGTTGTTACATGTTGGTGCAGTATGTTGTGTTACTATGTTGGTGCAATTATGTTGTTACTATGTTGGTGCAGTTATGTTGTTACTATGTTGGTGCAGTTATGTTGTTACTATGTTGGTGCAGTTATGTTGGTACAGTTATATTGGTGCAGTTATGTTGTTCCTATGTTGGTGCAGTTATGTTGGTAAAGTTATGTTGTTACTATGTTGGTGCAGTTATGTTGTTACTATGTTGGTGCAGTTATGCTGTTACTATGTTGGTGCAGTTATGCTGTTACTATGTTGGTGCAGTTATGTTGGTACAGTTATGTTGGTGCAGTTATGTTGGTTCAGTCATGTTGGTACAGTCATGTTGGTACTATGTTGGTGCAGTTATGTTGATACAGTTATGTTGTTACTATGTTGGTGCAATTATGTTGGTACAGTTATGTTGTTACAATGTTGGTGCAGTTATGTTGGTACAGTTATGTTGTTACTATGTTGGTGCAGTTATGTTGGTACAGTTATGTTGGTACTATGTTGGTGTAGTTATGTTGGTGCAGTTATGTTGGTACTATGTTGGTGCAGTTATGTTGGTACTATGTTGGTGCAGTTATGTTGGTACTATGTTGGTGCAGTTATGTTGATACTATGTTGGTGCAGTTATGTTGGTACTATGTTGGTGCAGTTATGTTGGTACTATGTTGGTGCAGTTATGTTGTTACATGTTGGTGCAGTTATGTTGTACTATGTTGGTAGTTATGTTGTTACTATGTTGGTGCAGTTATGTTGTTACTATGTTGGTGCAGTTATGTTGTTACTATGTTGGTGTAGTTATGTTGTTACAATATTGGTACAGTTATGTTGGTGCAGTCATATTGGTGCAGTTATGTTGGTACAGTCATGTTGGTGCAGTTATGTTGTTACTATGTTGGTACAGTTATGTTGGTGCCGTCATATTGGTGCAGTTATGTTGGTACAGTCATGTTGGTGCAGTTATGTTGGTACTGCAGTTATGTTGGTACAGTCATGTTGGTGCAGTTATGTTGGTACTATGTTGGTGCAGTTATGTTGGTACTATGTTGGTGCAGTTATGTTGGTACTATGTTGATGCAGTTATGTTGGTACTATGTTGGTGCAGTTATGGTGGTGCAGATATGGTGGTGGTTATGTTGGTACAGTTATGTTGGTACAGTCATATTGGTGCAGTTATGTTGGTACTATGTTGGTATAGTCATGTTGGTACTATGTTGGTGCAGTTATGTTGGTACTATGTTGGTGCAGTTATGTTGGTACAGTTATGTTGGTACAGTCACATTGGTGCAGTTATGTTGGTTCAGTTATGTTGGTACAGTTATGTTGGTACAGTCATGTTAGTGCAGTTATGTTGGTACAATCATGTTGGTACAGTCATGTTGGTGCAGTTATGTTGGTACTATGTTGATACAGTCATGTTGGTGCAGTTATGTTGGTACTATGTTAGTGCAGTTATATTGGTACAGTTATGTTGGTGCACTGAGGACAGTCAATACAGCTGTCAACAATCTCATTACAGCTGTCAAGAACCTCAGTACACCTGTCAAAACTACACCTGCAACAATCTCGTACACTGTCACAACTCAGTACACTGCACAATCTCACACCTGCAAAACTCAGTACACCTGTCAACAATCTCAGTACACCTGTCAACAATCTCAGTACACCTGTCAACAATCTCAGTACACCTGTCAACAATCTCAGTACACCTGTCAACAATCTCAGTACACCTGTCAACAATCTCAGTACACCTGTCAACAACTCAGTACACCTGTCACATCGTACACCTGTCAACAATCTCAGTACACCTGTCAACAATTCGGTACACTGTCAACAATCCGGTACACTGTCAACAATCCGTACAACTGTCAACAATCTCGGTACACTGTCAACAATCTCCGTACACCTGTCAACAATCTCCGTACACCTGTCAACAATCTCCGTACACCTGTCAACAATCTCCGTACACCTGTCAACAATCTCCGTACACCTGTCAACAATCTCCGTACACCTGTCAACAATCTCCGTACACCTGTCAACAATCTCCGTACACCTGTCAACAATCTCCGTACACCTGTCAACAATCTCCGTACACTGTCAACAATCTCAGTGCACCTGTCAACAATCTCAGTGCACCTGTCAACAATCTCAGTGCACCTGTCAACAATCTCAGTGCACCTGTCAACAATCTCAGTGAACCTGTCAACAATCTCAGTGCACTTGTCAACAATCTCAGTGCACCTGTCAACAATCTCAGTACACCTGTCAACAAGCTCAGTACACCTGTCAACAAGCTCAGTACAGCTGTCAACAATCTCCGTACAGCTGTCAACAATCTCTCAGCACCGCTGTCATCAATCTCAGTACAGCTGTCATCAGTCTCTCAGCACAGCTGTCAACCACTGTCAGATTTCTAATTTTCACTGAGTATTGGTCGATTTGTCGTAGTTTTATTTTCTCCAGGATGTTCTATTGTTCATCTATCTTGTGTTCTGGTGTTCCACCCATACAGCATACACTGGTGTTCCACCCATACAGTATACACTGGTGTTCCACCCGTACAGCATACACTGGTGTTCCACCCGTACAGCATACACTGGTGTTCCACCCGTAAAGCATACACTGGTGTTCCATCCGTACAGCATACACTGGTGTTCCACCCGTACAACATACACTGGTGTTCCACCCGTACAGCATACACTGGTGTTCCACCCGTACAGCATACACTGGTGTTCCACCCGTACAGCATACACTGGTGTTCCACCCATATATCATACACTGGTGTTCCACCCATACATCATACACTGGTGTTCCACCCGTACAGCATACACTGGTGTTCCACCCATACATCATACACTGGTGTTCCACCCGTACAGCATACACTGGTGTTCCACCCGTACAGCATACACTGGTGTTCCACCCGTACATCATACACTGGTGTTCCACACATACATCATACACTGGTGTTCCACCCATACATCATACACTGGTGTTCCACACATACATCATACACTGGTGTTCCACCCATACATCATACACTGGTGTTCCACCCATACATCATACATTGGTGTTCCACCCATACATCATACACTGGTGTTCCACCCATACATCATACATTGGTGTTCCACCTATACATCATACACTGGTGTTCCACCCATACATCATACACTGGTGTTCCACCTATACATCATACACTGGTGTTCCACACATACATCATACACTGGTGTTCCACACATACATCATACACTGGTGTTCCACACATAAATCATACACGAGTTCCACCCATACATCATACACCGGTGTTCCACACATACATCATACACTGGTGTTCCACACATACATCATACACTGGTGTTCCACACATACATCATACACTGGTGTTCCACACATACATCATACACGAGTTCCACCCATACATCATACACTGGTGTTCCACCCATACATCATACACTGGTGTTCCACACATACATCATACACTGGTGTTCCATCCATACATCATACACTGGTGTTCCACCCATACATCATACACTGGTGTTCCACCCATACATCATACACTGGTGTTCCACACATACATCATACACTGGTGTTCCACCCTACATCATACACTGGTGTTCCACCCATATATCATACACTGGTGTTCCACCCATACATCATACACAGGTGTTTCACCCATACAACATACACTGGTGTTCCACACATACATCATACACTGGTGTTCCACACATACATCATACACTGGTGTTCCACCCATACATCATACACTGGTGTTCCACCCATACATCATACACTGGTGTTCCACACATACATCATACACTGGTGTTCCACACATACATCATACACTGGTTTTCCACACATACAAGATACACTGGTGTTCCACCCATACATCATACACTGGTGTTCCCCCCATACATCATACACTGGTGTTCCACCCATACATCATACACTGGTGTTCCACACATGCATCATACACTGGTGTTCCACCCATACATCATACACTGGTGTTCCACCCATACATCATACACTGGTGTTCCACACATACATCATACACTGGTGTTCCACACATACAAGATACACTGGTGTTCCACCCATACATCATACACTGGTGTTCCACCCATACATCATACACTGGTGTTCCACACATACATCATACACTGGTGTTCCACCCATACATCATACACTGGTGTTCCACCCATACATCATACACTGGTGTTCCACACATACATCATACACTGGTGTTCCACACATACATCATACACTGGTGTTCCACACATACATCATACACTGGTGTTCCACCCATACATCATACACTGCAGCTCCTCCCCGATACTGAGACATGAACGGAAATGCCTGTGTCCCGTGGTTCGATCCCCGGTACGGGTGGAAACATTAGGACGTGTTTCCTTAAGACACCTGCTGTCCATGTTCACCTAGCAGTAAGTAGGCACCTGGGTGTTAGTGGACTAATATAGATTTCATCCTGGGGGACAAAATTAACCTAAGTTGTGGGAAATGCTCTTCATTAGAAGGGACTTTCTATATAGTATGTCACTGATGTCAGCTATGGTCTGTATCAGTTTTATCATGTACTTTTAGAAATAAAGATTATCATTATTATTACGTACCGTCAGTTTCTTGAGAGGTTCGAGGGCAGTCTTTGGTATGGCTTGGAGAGGCGCATTAAGGAAGTGGAGTCCGGTTAGAGTGTCAGCCACTGGCTTGAACACCGAAGCATCCAGCTCTGATACTGGAGTCTCCTGTAGCACTAGTTTATGTAGCAGTAGATACTTGAACACATCACCGTAGAGTTTCTTGATGTGGCACTTGTAGAGGCGTAGTTCCTCGATGGGGAACCTGACGTTGGCCAGACCAACGGCCAAGGAGGCCAAGTTGGTGTTCTCACAACGCAGGAAAATGCCATTCTCACCTCCGCTCTCACACGAACATGGGAAGAAATACGGCGTTATGGTGGGACACTTGAATTTTGTGGCGTCAACAGTGACTACACACCATGACACACTCACCACCAACAGCGTCCACGATACCGACCTTGGCATATTGCTTCACTTTACCTATATCCAAATCACTTTAGAAATAATATACCATTCCAAGGCTTGTACACTGATTTCAGCACTTCATAATCTACTAAAACTGTTAATTTCGATATGAAGAAGCCATTCGTGTGGAAGGAACAAGCGAGAATAACATGAGTCCCCCCTGAGATGCAGTGATCAACTGAGAGGTGGGGGACCAGCACCTGGGTGAAAGTGAATCAGGTGCCATCTAGGATTTTAATGAAGATAAATTCCTCTCGTATTTAAGCTTCATTATGAGTTGTTTCACACATTTATCACCTTGCATGAATACAGACAAGCAGAAAATTACTTATGTAATAATAGAAGCCTTGTTTATAATGAATAAGTTAGATATCAGTTTATATTTCTTCGATGTTCTATAATAGTTCCTAAACACCAATAAGGCACAATACTGTGACTGAGACAGTAAACAAATAACCGTAGAGAGGGGAGGTTACCACGACGTTTCGGTCCAACTTGGACCATTTATAGTACTTAAGTAACTCACTGCTAAGTTAAGACGAACACCAACTGTAACAGTAACTTTAACCTTGCTGGTAATAAACCCATGATGCAGCTGTACCTACTGAACCCACAGTGGAATACTGAATTTCCTCGTAACTCAGCTCATACTGACATATTCCATTAAGTTAAACGGAAACCCATTTTGCGTGACTGGCCATGGCTGGTAAAGCTTTCAGTGTCTATAGACAAGGTCTGTGTAACAGTGACCCATCCCACTGTCCCATCCACACTGCAATACTGACTTGGATGATCAGGATATGCCGGGATATAACAAGAAAGCCATCCTATAGGATGAACCATGAAAGCAAATCATCGTGTGCTATGGACGTGTTAAGACAAGAAAACTATGATCTAGCCTTTAAAAAATGTCATAAAAGGCTTGGTATGTCTTCGGCGTCCCCAGACCCGCGTAGCCACACACTGCACACCACTGTATATATACCATGATCTTATTAACAAAATAACTACACAGACAGCTGCCTTCTTTTCTGGTACAGAATTGTGTGGAAAAACGTATATACACTTCAGGACACGTTATTTTTTTTATTAAGACATCGGCCGTCTCCCACCAAGGTATGGTGGCCCGAAAAAGAAAAACTTTCACCATCATTCACTCCATCACTGTCTTGCTTGAAATAATAATTTTGTATTAAAGAAGAGAGAGAGAGAGAGAGAGAGAGAGAGAGAAGAGAGAGAAGAGAGAGAGAGAGAGAGAGAGGCCTTTTATCCCCCTTAAAAGAAAGTGGCTTCTACAATGATCATTATAAAGTAAACTACAGAGCTTTGTCCTCTACAATACTCTACATGACTGGGACAATACACATACGATGAGACAAAATGACCACGACGTTTGGCTCCGAAGAAGACCCGTTGACCCCTGCAACGGCCTGGTGGCACCCCGGGCCGCGGGGGCGTTGACCCCTGCAACTCTCTCCAGGTAAACACAATACCGACTGGTTGGTAAGACACATGTGCAATAGTTAGGTATCTTTAATGTAAAACGTTTCGTCTACACAATAGGCTTCTTCAGTCCAGTACGGAAGAAACCATACCACGGGCGGGGATAGAACCCGCGATCAGTCATAAAACTCTGACCGCGAGTTCTAGCTCCGCCCGTGGTATGGTTTGTTTACAATCGTGTCATTACGATTTCGTGAGTCATGATTACATAAGAGTTTGCTTCTACAAACTCTGAAGAAGCCTGCTGTGTAGGCGAGACGTTTCAAAATAAAGATACCTAACTGTGGCACTTGTCAGAAGCCTCATAGACACGAACACTTGTGGTCTTCAGGGTAAACAAACTCAATTATTAGAAGACCTTTAATACCTAACACAATGTAACGGAGGTGTTGTCAAGACAGTCATAGGCTCGTGATCCGAGGAACTGGACCCATCCTCCCCGTAATTGGATCGAACATAAATGCCTCACGTTTCCCCAGGCACTATATGACCCCTGCGATTTTAGTGCTTCCCATTGATTAAAGGGAGTATAATTTCTTTTATAGGTGAATCGGAGACTTCAACAGTGTCAAGCAAGTGATCCACAGCCCGTGGCCCACGACAACTGTGGCCCGTGATAAATGTGGCCTGAGACAGCTGTGGTCTGAGACAGCTGTGGCCTGAGACAACTGTGACCTGCGACAACTGTGACCTGCGACAGCTGTGGCCCACGACAACTGTGACCTGCGACATCTGTGTCCCACGACAACTGTGACCTGCTACAACTGTGGCCCATGCCAACTCTGGCACGCGACAACTGTGGCCTGCGGCAACTGTGGCCCACGACAACTATGATGTGCGACAACTCTAACCTGCGACGACTGTGGCCAACGACAACTGTGGCCTGCGACAACTGTGGCCCACGACAACTGTGGCCCGCGATAACTGTGACTCCCAACAACTATGGCCTGCGACAACTGTGGGTCGTGACAACTGTGACTCCCAACAACTATGGCCCGCGACAACTGTGGCCCGTGATAAATGTGGCCTGAGACAGCTGTGGTCTGAGACAGCTGTGGCCTGAGACAACTGTGACCTGCGACAACTGTGACCTGCGACAGCTGTGGCCCACGACAACTGTGACCTGCGACATCTGTGTCCCACGACAACTGTGACCTGCTACAACTGTGGCCCATGCCAACTCTGGCACGCGACAACTGTGGCCTGAGGCAACTGTGGCCCACGACAACTGTGATGTGCGACAACTCTAACCTGCGACGACTGTGGCCAACGACAACTGTGGCCTGCGACAACTGTGGCCCACGACAACTGTCACCCAACAACTATGGCCTGCGACAACTGTGGGTCGTGACAACTGTGACTCCCAACAACTATGGCCCGCGACAACTGTGGGTCGCGACAACTGTGGCCCGTGACAACTGTGACTCCCAACAACTATGGCCCGCGACAGCTGTAGCCCACGACAACTGTGGCCAGAGACATATCTGTTCATCCAGACGATATTATGCAGCATCAACCACAAAGGTACCTTGCTACATCCTCACAGCATCAACCACAAAGGTACCTTGCTACATCCTTCACAGCATCAACCACAAAGGTACCTTGCTACATCCTTCACAGCATCAAACACAAAGGTACCTTGCTACATCCTTCACAGCCTTAACCACAAAGGTACCTTGCTACATCTTCCACAGCATCAACCACAAGGGTACCTTGCTACATCCTTCACAGCCTTAACCACAAAGGTACCTTGCTACATCCTTCACAGCATCAACCACAAAGGTACCTTGCTACATCCTTCACAGCATCAACCACAAAGGAACCTTGCTACATCCTCCACAGCATCAACCACAAGGGTACCTTGCTACATCCTTCACAGCATCAACCACAAAGGTACCTTGCTACATCCTTCACAGCATCAACCACAAAGATACCTTGCTACATCCTTCACAGCCTTAACCAGAAAGGTACCTTGCTACATCCTCCACAGCATCAACCACAAAGGTACCTTGCTACATCCTTCACAGCATCAACCACAAAGGTACCTTGCTACATCCTTCACAGCATCAACCACAAAGGTACCTTCACAGCATCAACCACAAAGGTACCTTCACAGCATCAACCACAAAGGTACCTCTGCTGGAACATTTGGAGAATATTTATATGTTTAGATTTGACGTTATTTAAATATGTTCTATGAGAATTTGCTATAATTGTTATAATATATATATATATATATATATATATATATATATATATATATATATATATATATATATATATATATATATATATATATTATATATATTATATATATATATATATATATATATATATATATATATATATATATATATATATATATATATATATATATATATATATGAAGAAACCACTATGAAAAGTAGAAGAATTCCCATTTTAGGAATTCTTCTATTTTTCATAGTGGTTGTCTTGCATATTTTGATATCACCTGTTTACTGTGATCTTTTTGCATATATATATATATATATATATATATATATATATATATATATATATATATATATATATATATATATATATATATATATATATATATTTATTTATTTATTTATTTATTTATTTATTATTTATCTATTTATTTATTTATTTATTTATATCAAAAAGGTACCACCTCTAGAACTTTACTGGGGACCCTCATCCTCAGAGAAGACAATAAACGTACCTCAGGGAAGACTCTTAGTTCTCCCCTTTATTAATAGACAGAATATATTGACAGAAAACACAAACATGAACATGAATACATTGGTAGAATATATCAAAGATTATGAATCTCCTCTAGCTCCTCCTAAGCCGGACGCGAGCCCAGTATGCAGCATGCATTTTCCCTCTGGATGGTCACACTGAGGCGCTGGAACATGAAAGTGGCTGCCCTTGGGTCCCTGGTGGTGTCGATGAGTCTGGAACCCAGTTCGTTAAGGAAACGTGTTTATTTTTTCCCCACGATCCCAAGGTCTCCGATCCCACTGGGACAAATTGATACTGTTGGCTTATGTCCCTGTACTTGCCGATCTTGTACTCTTCTCTGTGATCAGCAGCTCCTCCCTGTCGCCCCACACTGTGATGGATGTAGGTGTCAGCCAGTGTCGACACACAGGTATAATCCCATGCTAAGAGCTTGTTATTTTTCCAAGGATAGATGGTGATCCCGTCGGGGCGGTTTGCTGGGTTTTGGGTATTGTTGGCTGCTTGTGATCGAGGCTCTCTCTCGGCTGGGCATCCAGCTGTAGCAAGGGTTCTCTTTATGATGTCGTTGACTTCATTGTGTCTTGCATGCCAGCCCTTGGTTTTGGAACAGTTTAGACCATGTAGACCATATTGGTTGGCTTGCGCATCGCCGCAAATACACGTATATTCCGTGTGGATTGGGGCAGCAAGGCGCAGAGCCACTGCAATACGGAGGGTCTTAGGGTCGAGGCGTGTTCCCAATGCATTGAATGAATGTATGTATCGCGTGGCATTAAGGCCACACTATACATTAAAATTGAATATTTAATAAGTATTACGATGACTAAATAAAAGATGAAGGTCTTATTGAGACTACTTTCACTCTGTGTAGAGCTTTATCACGTCTTGATGAAGCTCTACACAGAGTGAAGTGTCACAGTGAGCTCTTCTTGTGGACTTATGTTCTTGCCTTCACGTTCATTGGTAATCCGCTACTCCATCCGGGAAGAAGTCGTCTTAATCTAGTTGGCATCTGTGGCTGAGTGTTGCTCAGTCTTATGTATAACTGTATCTCAAGGCCGCGTCCACACCCTCTACTACGGTGTATATAAGCCACTTGTCTGACTTTTTTGGGGGGTTTGCCTGGGTGATTTACACATACTTTACCATGTATGTTAATTGTATTTATGTGTACCTGTACCTAAATAAAGTTACTTGTCCCGTGGCTCGGTTGGTAGAGCACTCAGTTGACAGATTGTGGTCCGTGGTTTGATCTCCTGTACGGGTGGAAATATTGTGCGTATTTCCTTAAGACACCTGCTGTCACTGTTCACCTAGCAGTAAGTAGGTACCTGGATGTTAGTCACCTTACACCTGCTGTCCATGTTCACTTAGCAGTAAGTAGGTACCTGGATATTAGTCACCTTACACCTGCTGTCCATGTTCACCTAGCAGTAGCAGGTATCTGGGTGTTAGTCACCTTACACCTGCTGTCCGTGTTCATCTAGCAGTAAGTAGGTACCCGGGTGTTAGTCACCTTACACCTGGTGTCACTGTTCACCTAGCAGTAAAAAGGTACCTGGGTGCTAGTCACCTGTTGTGGGTGGCATCCTGGGGACAAGATTAACTTAAATTGCCAGAAATGCTCTGCATAACCAGGGACTTTCTATATAGTATGTCATTGATGTCAGCTATGGTCTGTAAAAGTTCTACCATGTACTTTTAGAAATATATATTTATTATTATTATTATTAGTAGTAGTAGTAGTATCAGTAGTAGTAGTAGTAGTAGAAATATTATTATTATTATTAAGAGAGCTATCATGCAGAATGGTCTGCTTCTGACACTTGTTGTTACAAGTGTCCCGAGGTAGTTTCAGAAGTTGAACTCCTGTGTGATGGAATATTACAGAATATTCCTGCCGCGAGATAGATCTTAATAAAAGATATCGTTTCGTTACAGGCTAGTGAAATGTCACGCTGATCAGGACGGTTAATGGGGTTTAAAGCCTATCTACTACACGAGGGTCGTTGGAACTGCATGTAGCCTGTTCACCAGTAGTCTAGAATACTCTAATATCTTAAATAGTGATTAAGCAACCTACCAGTGTATATTAGCATCCTTTTTTGTGTATGTACTCACCTATTTGTGGTGGCAGGGGTCGAGTCACAGCTCCTGTGTGATACACGAGGTTTTAGTTAACCTAATAGCATGAACCAATTAATGAATAAATCACCTCGTGAACACATGGAACAAAATTTCATGAAAAGTTCTATAGAACACAATCTTTGAAACATAAATCTGGTTGGGGTACAATTGATATCAAGGAAACTTTAGCCTCTTGATGCCTTGCTTATGTCCCTTAGTCCACCATGGTAATAATAATAATAATAGTAGTAATCTTTATTTCTACAAATACAACTTATACAGACCATAGCTGACATCAATGACATACTACTATATAGAAAACCCCTTGTTATGCTGAGCATTTCCCGCAACTTAGGTCAGTGTTGTCCCAGGATGCCATCCACACCAGTCCACTAGCACCCAGGTATCCATTTTACTGATGTTACTAGTGTTACCAGGGAGTGTTACCAGTGTTACCCGTGTTACCAGGGAGTGTTACCAGTGTCACCAGTGTTACCAGTGTCATCAGTGTTATCAGTGTCACCAGACACTGTTACCAGACAGTGTCACCAGACAATGTCACCAGACAGTGTTACCAGATAGTGTTGCCAGACAGTGTTGTCAGAGTGTCAGCTGGAGACAGCGTCGGTGTTGCCAGACAACCTTCAAAGCCAGTTGACCTTGCACTTTCTTATAAGTATTCTGGATCACCAGCGCCACTGCCTCCCCCACTTCATCCTGCTGAAGGGTTCTTCATCCTTGCCTTGGATCAAACCTACCTACCTACCTACCTGGAGTCTACCTGGAGGGTATTCCGGGGATCAACACCCCCGCGGCCCGGTTCACGACCAGGCCTTCCAGTTGATCAGGACCTGATCAACCAGGCTGTTACTGCTGGCTGCACGTAGTCCAATGTACGAACCACAGCCCAGCTGATCCGGCACTGACTTCAGGTATCTGTCCAACTCCCTCTTGAAGACAACCAGGGGCCTATTGGTAATTCCCCTTATGGCTGGTGGGAGGCTGTTGAACAGTCTTGGGCCCCGGACACTTATGGTGTTACTCTCTAAGTGTACCTGTGACGCCCCTACTTTTTATTGGGAATATTTTGCATCGCCTGCCAAGTCTTTTGCTTCCATATGTCTGTGTGCAGATTAGGAACCAGTCCCTCCAGAATCTTCCAGATGTAGATTATGATATATCTCTCTCGCCTGCGCTCCAGTGAGTACAAGTCAAGTGCTTCCAAGCGTTTCCAGTAGTTAAGGTGTTTGATGGAACTTATACGTACAGTAAAGGTTCTCTGTACATTCTCTAGATCTGCAATTTCACCTGCCTTGAATGGGGATGTTAATGTACAGCAGTATTCCAGCCTAGAGAGAACAAGTGATTTAAAATGGATCATCATTGGCTTGGCATCTCTGTCTTGAATGTTCTCATTATCCATCCTATCAGTTTCCTCGCAGATGCTGTGGTCCTTGAAGGTGAGATCCTCAGACATTACCACTCCCAGGTCCTTCACATTCTTTTCCGCTCTACTGTGTGTAGTATACTCAGTCCTAGCTATTATTTCCTCCAGTTTTCCATAACGGAGTAATTGGAATTTGTCTTCATTAAACATCATAGTGTTCTCTGTTGCCCATTGGAAAACTTGGTTTATATCTTCATGGAGATTTGCCGTGTCCTCAATGACACTCTCATGCAGATCCTGGTCACTTTGTTTTGGATTATCCTGGGTAATTTACACATGTGTTTTAATAAGTGATTATTAAAACGACAAGCTGATAAATAAGACACTAAATCATTTATTCAAACTCTGTCAGACACAGCAACGTTTTGGAATCTTGATGTGGCCGAAACGTTTCCAGAATAAAGATACCCAGATGTTACACAAGTGTCTCATTCACCACACATATGTTGCTGTGTATGGCAATTGTATAGTTACCTAATTTGTATAACTGTATTTATGTGCAGTTATATGCAGTGTCCCGTGGCTTGGTTGGTAGAGCACTCAGCTCACACACTGTAGTCCGTGGTTGGATCCCCGGTACGGGTGGAAACATTAAGACGTGTATCCTTAAGACACCTGCTGTCCATGTTCACCTAGCAGTAAGTAGGTACCTGGGTGTTAGTCACCTTACACCTGCTGTCACTGTTCACCTAGCAGTACGTAGGTACCTGGGTGTTAGTGGACTCGTGTAGGTCGCATCCTGGGGACACAATTAACCTAAGTTGCGGGAAATGCTCTGCATAACCAGGGGCTTTCTATATAGTAGTATGTCACTGATGTCAGCTATGGTCTGTATAAGTTGTATCATGTACTGGAAGAAATAAAGATTATTATTATTATTATTATTTGCGAGTATAAGATCACAGTTTTTCAAACCATAACTTAAATGCTGGAAGTAACACAGGAGTGGAGCAGTAACACTTTATATTGCAAAGTTACACTAAGTTGTCATGCACACAGTGTCATCTATACGGCTAGAATATTGTACAGCTTCGGTACACCTTGTGAGAGGTCGTTCAGAAGGACGGGATTACACCGGCAAAGATGAGTCTTCATGAGATCTGATACCTTGCTTTGTGGGATCTGATACTATGCTTCATGAGATCAGATACCCTGTTTTGTGGGATCTGATACTATGCTTCATGAGCTCAGATACCTTGTTTTGTGGGATCTGATACTATGGTTCATGAGATCAGATACCTTGTTTTGTGGGATCTGATACTATGCTTCATGAGATCAGATACCTTGCTTTGTGAGATCTGATACTATGCTTCATGAGATCAGATACCTTGCTTTGTGGGATCTGATACTATGCTTCATGAGATCAGATATCTTGCTTTGTGAGATCTGATACTATGCTTCATGAGATCAGATACCTTGCTTTGTGGGATCTGATACTATGCTTCATGAGATCAGATACCTTGCTTTGTGGGATCTGATACTATGCTTCATGAGATCAGATACCTTGCTTTGTGGGATCTGATACTATGCTTCATGAGATCAGATATCTTGCTTTGTGAGATCTGATACTATGCTTCATGAGATCAGATACCTTGCTTTGTGAGATCTGATACTATGGTTCATGAGATCCCATGATGACACTCTTCAGGTCGCTTGTTCTATTTAGGCTGGAATATTGCTGCCCACTTACAGCACCTTCCAAGGCAAGTAAAATTGCTGACCTAGAAAATGTGCAGAGAACCTTCATGGCACACACAACTGCGATAAACCACCTCAATTACTGGGAACACTTGAAGTTCCTAAACCTGTACTCCCTAGAACGCAGGCGGGAGAGATACATGATCATATACACTTGGAAAATCATAGAGGGATTAGTATCAAACTTGCACACGAAAATCACTCCCTATGAAAGCAAAAGACTCGGAGACGATGCAACATCCCCCCAATGAAAAGCAGGGGTGCCACTAGCACGATAAGAGACAACACAATAAGTGTCTGGGGCCCAAGGCTGTTCAGTTGCCTCCCAGCATACGTAAGGGGGATTACCAATAGACCCCTGGCTGTCTTCAAGCAGGCACTGGACAGGCACCTAAAGTCAGTACCTGACCAGCCGGGCTGTGGCTCGTACGTTGGTTTGCGTGCGGCCAACAGTAACAGCCTGGCTAATCAGGCCCTGATCCACTATGAGGCCTGATCCCAGACCGGGCCGCTGGGGCGTTGACCCCGGAACCCTCTCCAGGTATACTCACGTTTTGCTTCATGAGATCAGATACCTTGCTTTGTGAGATCTAATACTATGCTTTAGTGATGTATCGGATATTTGCATCCGCATCCGCATCTGCGGAACATCCGCACAATTTCTTACATCCGTATCTGCATCCACATCCGTATTTCACAGTAAACAGATATCCGTATATACATCCGCATCCGAAATCCGCAGAACATCCGCACAATTTCTTACATCCGCATCCGCAACCGTGGAACATCCGCACAATTTCTTACATCCGCATTCGCATCCGTAAAATGAGTAAGTAAGACATTCGTATACACATCCGCATACCGGATATCTAAATTTTTCACATCCGATACATCCCTACTATGGTTCATGAGATCAGAGACCTTTGCTTTGTGGGATCTGATACTATGGTTCATGAGATCAGATACCTTGTTTTGTGGGATCTGATACTATGGTTCATGAGATCAGATACCTTGTTTTGTGGGATCTGATACTATGGTTCATGAGATCAGATACCTTGTTTTGTGGGATCTGATACTATGGTTCATGAGATCAGATACCTTGTTTTGTGGGATCTGATACTATGCTTCATGAGCTCAGATACCTTGCTTTGTGAGATCGAAATACCCCGCTTTATGAGACCAGTTAGCTTAATATCTTTAATATGCACCCCATACCCATCCTGTGGGCGGTAGTCAAAAGATTACAGAGGTACATAATGGGTCCAGGGACTGTACCTCAACATTACAGAGGTAATATAAACACTTAAGCAGTATAATGTGATCCTTTATTGACAACGTTTCGCCCACCCAGTGGACTTTATCGAGTTACAAACAGATCTACCTGGATAAAAGATACATGAGTATTTATAGGATTTAGTCAGGTGGAGAATGCTGAGTCAGGTGGAGAAAGCTGGGTCAGGTGGAGAATGCTGGGTCAGGTGGAGAATGCTGGGTCAGGTGGAGAATGCTGGGTCAGGTGGAGAATGCTGGGTCAGGTGGAGAATGTTGGGTCAGGTGGAGAATGTTGGGTCAGGTGGAGAATGTTGGGTCAGGTGGAGAATGCTGGGTCAGGTGGAGAATGTTGGGTCAGGTGGAGAATGCTGGGTCAGGTGGAGAATGTTGGGTTAGGTGGAGAATGTTGGGTCAGGTGGAGAATGCTGGGTCAGGTGGAGAATGCTGGGTCAGGTGGAGAATGTTGGGTCAGGTGGAGAATGCTGGGTCAGGTGGAGAATGTGGGTCAGGTGGAGAATGCTGGGTCAGGTGGAGAATGCTGGGTCAGGTGGAGAATGCTGGGTCAGGTGGAGAATGCTGGGTCAGGTGGAATGTGGCAGGTGAATGCTTGGGTCAGGTGGAGAATGCTGGGTCAGGTGGAGAATGCTGGTGTCAGGTGGAGAATGCTGGGTCAGGTGAGAATGTGGCGAGAATGTTGGGTCAGGTGGAGAATGCTGGGTCAGGTGGAGAATGCTGGGTCAGGTGGAAAATGCTTGGGGTCAGGTGGAGAATGTTGGGTCAGGTGGAGAATGCTGGGTCAGGTGGAGAATGCTGAGGTCAGGTGGAGAATGTGGTCAGGAGAACTGGGTCAGGTGGCAGAATGCTGGGTCAGGTGGAGAATGCTGGGTCAGGTGGAGAATGCTGCAGTGGACATGCTGGGTCAGTGAGTGTGTGATGGAGCTTGAAACCTGCATGTGACAGAGATTGGATAGTCTAACCTTATAGATTGGATAAGTATAGGGTAGACCTTCTGCAGTGTTCCATTCTTGAGTTCTAGTGGGATAGCGATGAAGAAGTTTCTTGGCAAGGGTTCAGCTATGTTGTAGAAGCCGTTGTTCTGGTTAAAGTTGTTGGATATACAGATAAGTGATGATTCCAGGATTCTTCGGTATCTGCATATCCAACAACTTCAACCAGAACAACGGCTTCTACAACATAGCTGAACCCCTTGCCAAGAAACTTCTTCATCTCTATCCCACAAAAGTACTTAAGAATGGAGGAACACTGCAAATGGTCTACTCATATACTTATCCAATCTCTTTAAAGCTACCTAAGGTTCTAGACTCTATCACCCAGTCACATGCAGCATTCTCCACCTGACCCAGCATTCTCCACCTGACCCAGCATTCTCCACCTGACCCAGCATTCTCCACCTGACCCAGCATTCTCCACCTGACCCAGCATTCTCCACCTGACCCAGCATTCTCCACGTAACCCAACATTCTCCACCTGACCCAGCATTCTCCACCTGACCCAGCATTCTCCACCTGACCCAGCATTATCCACCTGACCCAGCATTCTCCACCTGACCCAGCATTCTCCACGTAACCCAGCATTCTCCACCTAACCTAGCATTCTCCACCTGACCCAGCATTCTCCACCTGACCCAGCATTCTCCACCTAACCTAGCATTCTGCACGTAACCCAGCATTCTCCACCTGACCCAGCATTCTCCACCTGACCCAACATTCTCCACCTAACCCAGCATTCTCCACGTAACCCAGCATTCTCCACCTAACCAAGCATTTTCCACCTAACTCAGCCTTCTCCACCTAACCCAGCATTCTCCACCTGACCCAGTATTCTCCACCTAACCCAGCATTCTCCACCTGACCCAGCATTCTCAACCTGACCCAGCATTCTCCACGTAACCCAGCATTCTCCACTTAACATAAGAACATAAGAAAGAAGGAACACTGCAGCAGGCCTACTGGCCCATGCGAGGCAGGTCCAATTCTCCCACCGGCTCAAGCCAATGCCCCGACCCAGCCAGGTCAGGTTACATTCACTTAAGGAAGGAGCACGGCATCTGACCTAGTAGCACAAACTAGTCAGGTACAACTCACACCCACCCGCATCCACTCATATATTTATCTAGCCTATTTTTAAAACTACACAACGTTTTAGCCTCTATAACTGTACTCGGGAGTTTGTTCCACTCATCGACAACTCTATTACCAAACCAATGCTTTCCTATATCCTTCCTGAATCTGAATTTATCCAACTTAAAGCCATTGCTGCGTGTCCTGTCAATACTAGATATTTTTAGCACGCTATTTACATCCCCTTTATTTATTCCTGTTTTCCATTTATATACCTCAATCATATCCCCCCTAATTCTACGCCTTTCTAGAGAGTGCAGATTCAGGGCCCTCAGTCTATCCTCATAGGGAAGATTTCTGATACATGGAATCAACTTAGTCATCCTCCTTTGTACATTTTCCAGTGCATTTATATCCATTCTGTAATACGGAGACCAAAACTGTGCAGCATAATCTAGATGAGGCCTAACCAAGGATATATAGAGTTGAAGAACAACCTGAGGACTCCTATTATTTATGCTTCTTGATATGAAGCCAAGGATTCTGTTTGCTTTATTGCGAACACTTATGCACTGCTGTCTTGGTTTTAGATTACTGCTAACCAGAACTCCTAAATCCTTTTCGCAATCAGTAGTATTAAGATCTACATTATTTAGTTTATATGTGGCATGGTTATTGTCCTGTCCAATATTTAGAACTTTGCATTTATCTATATTAAACTGCATCTGCCACTTCTCCGACCACTGCATCAGTCTATTCAAATCGTCCTGGAGTGCTCTAATGTCCTCATTTGAATGAATTGGACGGCCTATTTTGGTGTCATCGGCAAACTTGCTTATGTCGCTATTTATTCCCTCATCTATGTCGTTTATGTAGATTGTGAACAACAAGGGGCCCAATACTGACCCCTGTGGAACACCACTTGTGACGCTTCCCCACTCTGATTTCTCCCCATTTATGCAAACTCTCTGCTGCCTATTTGTCAACCATGCCTCTATCCAGGAAAAATTTCTCCTCCTATTCCGTGTGCCTTAATTTTCCTCAATAGTCTCTGATGTGGGACTCTATCAAAAGCCTTACTGAAGTCCATATACACAATATCATATTCATTACCATGATCTACCTCCTCAAATACCTTAGTGAAAAAGTTATTAAATTTGTAAGGCAGGAACGCCCTTTTGTAAAACCGTGCTGAGATTCGTTGATTAATTTATGCTTTTCAAGATGGCTGCGAATTGTCTCGGCAATTATTGATTCCATAAATTTTCCCACTATGGAGGTTAGGCTTATTGGTCTATAGTTCGAAGCTAAGGACCTGTCTCCTGCTTTGAAAATAGGTATTACATTTGCAATTTTCCACTTATCTGGCACCATGCCAGTTTGCAGTGATATGTTGAAAAGATTAGCCATAGGTTTGCTAAGCTCCTCTTTACATTCCTTTAGAACCCTTGCATACAGTTCATCAGGGCCTGGGGATTTGTTAGGTTTTAATTTATCTATTTGTCTAAGGACCATGTCACTTGTGACCCTGATCGTGCATAGTTTACTATCGTCCTGGTCTAAATAATTTATTATTTCTGGAATATCGCTAGTATCTTCCTGTGTAAAAACTGAGAGGAAGTAAGTGTTAAAAATTCTACACATTTCCTTATCACTGACGGTGAGCTGACCTGAGTAACTTTTGAGTGGGCCTATCTTGTCCCTAATCTTACTTCTGTATACCTGAAAAATCCTTTTGGGTTAGTTTTCGATTCTCTGCAACTTTAACCTCATAGTCTCTTTTGCTTTTCTTATTCCCTTTTTATTTCTCTCTTTAACTGAATATATTGATTACTTAATTGCCCCCTCCTCTTTTGATTCGCCTATATAGCCTCTCTTTTGACCAATGAGATGTTTTAATCTATTGTTCATCCATTTAGGATCATTTTTGTTTGATCTGATTTCCTATTAGGAACATAAGTTGTCTGAGCAGCTAGAACTATTCTCTGGAAAACGTCATATTGGCAATCACCACCTACCTGACCCACTGTCAGATCATTCCAGTTCAGCCCACCCAGGTAATTTTTCAGTCCTATGAAATCAGCCAGGCGGAAGTCAGGGACAGAGACTTGATTGTCATTATTAGGGTAATTCCATGATATATTAAAACTGAGTGATTTGTGATCATTTTCCCCCAAGCTCATCATTAACCTCAAGATTATTAATTAGCGATTCCCTGCTGGCAAGAACCAAGTCTAGCAGGTTATTTCCTCTAGTTGGTTCTGTCACCAACTGTTTCAAAACAATCCTGAATCGTATCAAGAAAGTCACTTGACTCTAAATTTCCTGTCAAATTGCTCCAGTCAATTTGTCTAAAGTTGAAATCTCCCATTAGCACAACATTTTCATATGCAGATGCCTTACGAATTTCATCCCATAGAAGTTTACTGCACTCCTATCAAGATTTGGGGCCTGTAAATCACACCCAAAATAAGTTTTACAGGCCTTCAAGAAGCTGTAACCAAACAGATTCAGTGGCTGACGCTTCTAATTTTATATCTTGTCTAACACAACAGTTTAAATTGTCTCTGACATACATCGCTACTCCACCACCCTTCCTGTCGACCCTATCAGTGTGGAATAATTTATAGCCTTGTATGTGACATTCAGAAGGCAACTCTCTATCTTTCAGATTGAGCCAGGTCTCTGTTATAGCAATAATATCTATGTTTCCTGCACTTGCAATTAATCTTAACTCATCTATCTTATTTCTTACACTCCTGCTATTAGTATAGTAAACCTTAAGGGAGCTAGTCTCTTGTTTCCCTCTACTGTCTCACTTTGTTTGCTGACTTGATCCATTGTCTTTATTTGTAAATTTATGATGAATTTCTTTTATAAATTTACTGTTTTCAGCCTAGTGTTGCAAACTGACTGTTTCCACATACACCCATACCTCTATCCTCTATCAGTTTAAAATCCTAGGCATGTCAGCAATGGCCCTCTCAATCGAGTTGGCAAGTGCTTCCACCCCTGTCCCAGAGAGATGTACCCCATCCCTTGCATACATATCATGTTTGCCATAAAAGTTGTCCCAGTTGTCAATGAATGGGACTGCAAGTTCCTTGCAGTATCTGTCTAGCCAGCAATTTACACCAATTGCCCTAGACAACCATTCATTTCCCACTCTCCTTCTAGGCAAGATGCTACATATAATTGGGACCCCTCCCTTAGACTTGATTAGCTCTATAGCTGACCTGTACTTATCCAGCAGCTCTTCTCTCCTACCCTTCCCAATATTATTTCCACCAGCACTGAGACAGATAATGGGCTTGTTCCCATTACCTGAAATGATATTATCCAACCTGTTGACTATGTCACCAACACCAGCTCCAGGGAAGCACACCCTCTCTCTCACCTCCCTATTCCTATTACAGAAAGCACGGTCCATATATCTTACCTGTGAGTCACCTACCACAAGAATTCTCTTACCTCTATTAGCAGGGGAAGTAGTACCTTTACCTTCACTGCCCACTGGAGTACACTCATCCTGAATAACAGAGAAGCTATTTCCTACCTTCAAATCTTCTCTCTTAACTTTCCTTATTTTGATGCTCCTCCCATTACTGGGTACCACTCGCCACTCGCTAACCACTGAAGTACACTCGTCCTGGAGAACAGAGAATCGATTTCCTACCTTCACATCTTCTCTGTTAACCTTCTTTATCTTCCTTCTTCCTGAATTGTGAACCACTTTCCACTTAAAGCGGCTGCCACTTTCACTGTTGGTAACCATTTCCTCCTTACCAGCTCCAACCATCTCACACTCACTCCCTCACACTCACTCACCTAGCATTCTCCACCTAACCCAGCATTCTCCACCTGACCCAGCATTCTCCACCTAACCCAGCATTCTCCACCTGACCCAGCATTCACCACCTAACCCAGCATTCTCCACCTGACCCAGCATTCTCCACCTGACCCAGTATTCTCCACCTAACCCAGCATTCTCCACCTAACCCAGCATTCTCCACCTAACCCAGCATTCTCCACCTGACCCAGCATTCTCCACCTAACCCAGCATTCTCCACCTGACCCAGCATTCTCCACCTAACCCAGCATTCTCCACCTGACCCAGCATTCTCCACTTGACCCAGCATTCTCCACCCAACCCAGCATTCTCCACCCAACCCAGCATTCTCCACCTGACCCAGCATTCTCCACCTGACCCAGCATTCTCCACCTGACTAAATCCTATAAATACTCATGTACTTTTTATCCAGGTAGATCTGTGTGTGACGTGATAAAGCCCACTGTGTGGGCGAAACGTTGTCAATAAATGATCAAATTATACTGCTTATGTGTTTATATTTCCATTGTGTCGGTATTTTATACCATTTATTTACATTACAGAGGTACATAATGGGTTCAGGGACTGTACCTCAACATTACAGAGGCACATAATGGGTCCAGGGACTGTACCTCAACATTACAGAGGTATATAATGGGTCCAGGGACTGTACCTCAACATTAGACACATAATGGGTCCAGGGACTGTACCTCAACATTACACAGGTCCACAATGGGTCCAGGGACTGTACTTCAACATTAAAGAGGCACATAATTGGTCCAGGAACTGTACCTAAACATTACACAGGTACATAATGGGTCTAGGTACTGTACCTCAACATTACAGAGGTACATAATGGGTCCAGGGACTGTACTTCAACATTACAGAGGCACATAATGGGTCCAGGAACTGTACCTCAACATTACACTGGTACATAATGGGTCCAGGGACTGTACTTCAACATTACACAGGTACATAATAGGTCCAGGAATTGTACCTCAACATTACAGAGGCACATAATGGGTCCAGGAACTGTACCTCAGCATTACACAGGTACATAATGGGTCTAGGTACTGTACCTCAACATTACAGAGGTACATAATGGGTCCAGGGACTGTACATCAACATTACAGAGGCACATAATGGGTCCAGGAACTGTACCTCAACATTACACAGGCACATAATGGGTCCAGGGACTGTACCTCAACATTACACAGGTACATAATGGGTCCAGGGACTGTACCTCAACATTACACAGGTACATAATGGGTCCAGAAACTGTACCTCAACATTACACAGGTACATAATGGGTCCAGGGACTGTACCTCAACATTACAGAGGTACATAATGGGTCCTGGGACTGTACCTCAACATTACAGAGGCACATAATGGGTCCAGGAACTGTACCTCAACATTACACAGGCACATATTGGGTCCAGGGACTGTACCTCAACATTACACAGGTACATAATGGGTCCAGGGACTGTACCTCAACATTACACAGGTACATAATGGGTCCAGAAACTGTACCTCAACATTACACAGGTACATAATGGGTCCAGGGACTGTACCTCAACATTACACAGGTACATAATGGGTCCAGGGACTGTACCTCAACATTACACAGGTACATAATGGGTCCAGAAACTGTACCTCAATATTACACAGGTACATAATGGATCCAGGAACTGTACCTCAACATTACACAGGTACATAATGGGTCCAGGGACTGTACCTCAACATTACAGAGGCACATAATGGGTCCAGGGACTGTACCTCAACATTACACAGGTACATAATGGGTCCAGGGACTGTACCTCAACATTACACAGGCACATAATGGGTCCAGGGACTGTACCTCAACATTACACAGGTACATAATGGGTCCAGGGACTGGGCAGCAAAGTTCTGATAGCTAAACAAGTCACAGAGGTAATGAAGTATTTACATGTTGATATGTGATTATAATTGTAATGAGGTATTTATGCAGACGTGAATTAGATCACTGCCTAAAATGCGCTGCATGTTAGTGCCTTTCTGTTTGTGCCTAACAATATTTTGTTACATGCAAAATACATTATTGTATTCTGCAAAAAATAAATTTGTATTTGTATTTGTACATGAGATCAAGGAACCCAGTGGAAATAAGTCACTCTGACTTTTTTGGGTTATCCTGGGTTTTCTACACATATGCTGCTATGTATGATAATCTATGTAACTGTATTTGTGTATACCTGAATAAACTTACTTGCTAATCAAATATCCATGTGTCGTAGCTGGGTTGGTAGCGCACTCAGCTCACACACTGAGGTCCAGGGGTCGATTCCCTCGGTACAGGTGGAAACATTAGGACGTGTTTCTTAAGACACCTGCTGTCCATGTTCACCTAGCAGTATATAGGTACCTGGGTGTTAGTGGACTGGTATGAGTGGCATCCTGGGACAAAACTGACCTAATTTGTGGGAAATACTCAGCATAACAAAGGGCTTTCTATATAGTAGTATGTCATTGATGTCAGCTATGGTCTGTATACCTTGTACATGTACTGGTAGAAATAAAGATATTATTATTATTATTATTATTATTATTATTATTATTATTATTATTATTATTATTATTATTACTTCAGATGTTCCAGTAGTTTGGTACATCTTCGTATATATAATAACTATTTTCTGGTCATTTTCTGGTTTCAATTCTCTTTTCTTTTTTGAAGTTTTAATAGCTGATGGTTGATAGTTTATAGGCCTCTTCATATACCTGCCATTAAAAAGTAATTTAATAGTTTAATATAATATTCCTTATCTTATGCTGGTCAAGTATATTTATTTATATCTCGGTGATGTTCAGAGGTATACGTGTGTATGTTTATACTCGAACAATAGTTCATGAGAAGTTCCATAAGATCGATACATCATGAACACAGACTGGAGCAGCTGAGTCACAGGTCGACTGGCGGGTATATACGGATCACCACACGTTTCTCTGATTCAGTGGACGTAGAGCTCAGGGGAGAGATGGTGCTGACAGCAACTGATGATGCTGAAACACTTTGAGGGGAAAAGAAGACATAGAAGAAGAATGGATCAATATTTAGGACAATCAGTGGAGGGAGAAGCAAGTGAGGGTCCAGAGCCTCACCCCCAGTCAACAGTGCAGGGAGAAGTAAGTGAGGGTTTAGAGCCTCACCCCCAGTCAACAGTGCAGGGAGAAGTAAGTGAGGGTCCAGAGCCTCACCCCCAGTCAACAGTGCAGGGAGAAGTAAGTGAGGGTTTAGAGCCTCACCCCCAGTCAACAGTGCAGGGAGAAGTAAGTGAGGGTCCAGAGCCTCACCCCCAGTCAACAGTGGAGGGAGAAGTAAGTGAGGGTTTAGAGCCTCACCCCCAGTCAACAGTGGTGGGAGAAGCAAGTGAGGGTCCAGAGCCTCACCCCCAGTCAACAGTGGTGGGAGAAGCAAGTGAGGGTCCAGAGCCTCACCCCCAGTCAACAGTGGTGGGAGAAGCAAGTGAGGGTCCAGAGCCTCACCCCCTGTCATCAGTGGTGGGAGAAGCAAGTGAGGGTCCAGAGCCTCACCCCCGGGAACAACTTGTAATATAAAGTTGAGTATCGATGTTATTTCAGCAACATCAGACATGTAGAGTGCTGAAATTAGCTGTAAACAGATGATCATCTATACACCTAATTGTGGTTGCAGGGGTCAGTTCATAGTTCCTGGCCCAGTATGTATATCTGTGTATATGTTTATCTGTGTGTATATACACCAAGCGTTCACTTTAGTCCTTATTTTAATTTAAAGAGATCGTCTATACAACGAGGGGTATATAACTGCGTATATACGTCAAGTATTCACTTTAGTCTCCATTTTAAGGAATCGTATATACACTTTGAGTTGTATATCTCTGTGTATACTCCAAGTATTCACTTTAGTCTCCATTTTAAGAATAATTCTCCTTCCACAACACGTCTATATTAACGGGACTAACGATGTTAATGACTTTATTAACAGAATCACCAGAACAAAAATAAGAAACTATTCAGAGAAATTAAGATATCATCCTTCAAGTCGTGTCCCGTAGCTGGGTTGGTAGCACACTCAGTTTACACACTGAGGTCCGTGGTTCGATCTCGGTACGGGTGGAAACATTAGGACGTGTTTGCCTAAGACACCTGCTGTCCATGTTCATCTTGCAGTAAAATAGGTACCCAGGTGTTAGCAGACTGGTGTGGGTCGCATCCTGGGACAAAATTGACCATAGTTGTTTCAAATACTCAGCATAACAAGGGGCTTTCTATACAGTAGTATGTCATTGATGTCAGCTATGGTCTGTATACCTTGTACATGTATTGGTAGAAATAAAGATATTATTATTTTATATTATAAGAGGGAGTCTAACTTGAGTATGTTTCAGGCATAATTACTCCTCTCGTATCAAAGTTGTTAGTATGCCTGTAAATTCTCTTAAGTTAGTTATTATTACTATTATTATTATTATTATTATTATTATTATTATTTCCACACCTTTTTTAAGATTACGACCTAATTTCTAAACGTATTCTAATATCTTTATTTCTACAAGTACATGTACAAGGTATACAGATCATAGCTGACATTAATGGACCCCAATGGAAATAAGTCACCCTGTTTGACTTTTTTGGGTTATCCTGGGTTCTCTACACATATGCTGCTATGTATGATGATCTATGTAACTGTATTTGTGTATACCTGAATAAACTTACTTACTTACTAATGACATACTACTATATAGAAAGCCCCTTGTTGTTGTAGATACACCGGTACTCTCCCGACCCGGGTCTTTTCCAGATGGTGACCCGGCCTTGGCTCCCTGTCGTGGGAGTGTCTGAGACCTGTCTCCCATGGGAGGAGGTACAAGTATCCCCTCATCGTTGGGACTAACTGTCCCCAGGCCTAGCCACATATCCCGCCCTCACGGGGCTCGTAGGGAGAAGCTAGGTCTCTCTGGTCTGCCATCTTCCCTGCCCCAGAGAGGCTCGAAAAGGCGAAAGTCGCTTGTTATGCTGAGCATTTCCCACAAATTAGGTCAGTTTTGTCCCAGGATGCCACCCACACCAATCCACTAACACCCAGGTACCTATTTTACTGATGGGTGAAAATAGACAACCAGTGTAAAGAAACACGACCAATGTTTCCACCCTCGCCGGGAATCGAACGCAGACCCTCACCGTGTGAAGCGAGAGCTTTAGCCACCAGGCCACGGGGCACCGTAAACAATGTGTTGTATGATGGTGTATGACAGTAGCAGTGTGTTGTATGACAGTAGTAATGTGTTGTATGACAGTAACAGTGTGTTGTATGACAGTAACAGTGTGTTGTATGACAGTAACAGTGTGTTGTATGACAGTAACAGTGTGTTGTATGACAGTAACAGTGTGTTGTATAACAGTAACAGTGTGTTGTATGACAGTAACAGTGTGTTGTATCACAGTTTTAGTTTAATATGATTATTATGCAGCCTATACCCATCCTGTGGGTGGTAGTCAAAAGATTACAGAGGTACATAATGGGTCCAGGAACTGTACCTCAACATTACAGAGGTACATAATGGGTCCAGGGACTGTACCTTAACATTACAGAGGTACATAATGGGTCCAGGGACTGTACCTCAACATTACAGAGGTACATAATGGGTCCAGGGACTGTACCTTAACATTACAAAGGTACATAATGGGTCCAGGGACTGTACCTCAACATTGCAGAGGTACATAATGGGTCCAGGGACTGTACCTCAACATTACAGAGGTACATAATGGGTCCAGGGACTGTACCTCAACATTACAGAGGTACATAATGGGTCCAGGGACTGGGCCCCAAAGTTTTGATAGCTGAGCAAGTTACAAAGGTAATGAACTCGGGTAGATCTGGTCACAATCATGACAAGTTACAAAGGTATTTACAGATTACAGAGGTACATAATGGGTCCAGGGACTGGGCCTCAAGGTTTTGATAGCTGAACAAGGTACAAAGATAATGAACTCACAAGTTTCAAAGGTGAACTCACAAGTTTCAAAGGTAATGAACTTACAAGTTTCAAAGGTAATGAACTCACAAGTTACAAAGGTAATGAACTCACAATTTACAAAGGTAATGAACTCACAAGTTACAAAGGTAATGAACTCACAATTTACAAAGGTAATGAACTCGCAAGTTACAAAGGTAATGAACTCGCAAGTTACAAAGGTAATGAACTCACAAGTTACAAAGGTAATGAACTCACAAGTTACAAAGGTAATGAACTCACAAGTTACAAAGGTTAATGAACTCACAAGTTACAAAGGTAATGAACTCACAAGTTACAAAGGTAATGAATTCACAAGTTACAAAGGTAATGAACTCATAAGTTACAAAGGTAATGAACTCACAAGTTACAAAGGTAATGAACTCACAAGTTACAAAGGTAATGAACTCACAAGTTACAAAGGTAATGAACTCACAAGTTACAAAGGTTAATGAACTCACAAGTTACAAAGGTAATGAACTCACAAGTTACAAAGGTAATGAACTCACAAGTTACAAGGTAATGAACTACAAGTTACAGGTTAATGAACTCACAAGTTACAAGTAATGAACTCAAAGCTAAAAGTAATGAATCGGAATTGTTTATTAGTATACATGTTACAATCATGAACAAATTATAAAGTAATGAGCAATTTGTTCATGATTGTAACCATGTATAAACGTAAGTAAGTATGACAGTTATATGACAGTAACAGCATCTTGTATGACTGACAGTAACAGCATCCTGTATGATTACAGCAGTAACAAGTCTTGTATGATCTAGATAGAACAGCATCCTGTATGAAAGACAGGATGAAAACATCTTATATGGAGTCAATGATAGGGAAAACATTGTGTATGATAGGGTAAAAATTGTGTATGATAGGGTAAACATTGTGTATGATAGGGTAAACATTATGTATGATAAACATT
Source organism: Cherax destructor (assembly GCA_009830355.1). Taxonomy (NCBI): domain Eukaryota; kingdom Metazoa; phylum Arthropoda; class Malacostraca; order Decapoda; family Parastacidae; genus Cherax; species Cherax destructor. Next base: position 78,437 of record WNWK01000971.1, read on the forward strand.
GTGTATGATAGGGTAAACATTGTGTATGGTAAGGAAAACATTGTGTATGATAGGGTAAACATTGTGTATGATAGGGTAAACATTGTGTATGATAGGGGTAAACATTGTGTATGATAGGGTAAACATTGTGTATGATAGGGAATTAAACATTTGTATATATATATACATATATTATATATATATAATATATTTATATAGTATATATATATAATATATATATATATATATATATATATATATATATATATATATATATAATGAACGTCTTTGCTGGAAGAAGGACGTTCATTGTGCTCGTATTTGCTTGGACTTCCTCCTCTTTTCTGCAACACTGCAAGCTCTTGATGGTGTTGCTTGCAACATGAAAAGCCTAGAGCTATCATTCAACTCCCCCCGTGGTTGTTTTGCGTTATTATACATAGTTTAACATGTGGAAATGACCCGCGATAATACGAAAAAAAGAGTCAGATAAAGTGACTTTATTACTGTGGCGTTTATTACAGTAATGTTATACAATGCCTACAAGATGATGAATGAGACACATGTTCATCACTTGGGTATTTTTATTTCAATACATTTCGCCAGTCAATGGCTCTAATAATTGATTAATTATAGAGATAATATACGCTCGTGGGAAGCCATTTAAATACTGGTGGGAATTCCCTCCGTTGCATTTTTTTCTAAAACTACCCACATTATATATATAACAAGTTAAAGACATTGAATGAACTTTCATAATATTTACAATAATTAGATTTATATATGAAATAAAATAATGTTAAAGTTGCTGTTTTATGGAATGTTATGTCAGTGAAAGCGACGTAAATAAGGTAATGTGATGGTTGGAGGTGAATGTTGTAGTGATTTAGAGAATGTTGAGGCAGTGTGAGTCTTGCTCTGCATTGTTTACATCTAACAAGTTATTACTCATTATTATTCAAGACTGGTGAGTCTTGTGCAGGATCTTACGGCACTCTTACTTCAGCTTACTAGTGAAGGTGAGCGGCCAAGCTTGCAAGCTTAATTGGCGAAGTTTCGAGCATAACGAAGCTTTAAGCTGTGTTCCGCCTTGGAAAACTGACGGCCTCGAACCACACCAAATATTTTGGCTATATTTATCCTCCATAAACCTTATCATCCATTGTCTTCTCTTATTTTGTAAGACATGGCGATAATAAAAGTAGTAAAGACATGAGGAGAGTGTAGTTAAGTGTGTGAGGGGAGAAATACGGAGGTGTTTGAAGGAAGACTTTAGGTGAAACACTTCAACTGTTGCTTCATGGAGTCTCGTGCACTCCAGGACTCGAGTCCTGAGTCTCGTGCACTCCAGGACTCGAGTCCTGAGTCTCGTGCACTCCAGGACTCGAGTCCTGAGTCTCGTGCACTCCAGGACTCGAGTCCTGAGTCTCGTGCACTCCAGGACTCGAGTCCTAAGTCTCGTGCACTCCAAGACTCGAGTCCTGAGTCTCGTGCACTCCAGGACTCGAGTCCTGAGTCTCGTGCACTCCAGGACTCGAGTCCTGAGTCTCGTGCACTCCAGGACTCGAGTCCTGAGTCTCGTGCACTCCAGGACTCGAGTCCTGAGTCTCGTGCACTCCAGGACTCGAGTCCTGAGTCTCTGCACTCCAGACTCGAGTGGTCTCGTGCACTCCAGGACTCGAGTCCTAAGTCTCGTGCACTCCAGGACTCGAGTCCTGGGAGTCGGGGGGGAGGGGGGTCCTGGGAGTGCTCACTACCTTGAACTATTATTTAATACAGGTTTACCACTTAATTACATTATATAATACATGATGACTTTTTACTATTTCCAACTCAGTGTTGTACTATAGTACATACACAGATTTGTGTCTAGGCAAATAGTCTTTAAATTATTTTTTACTGTCTATTGTTAAGTTAGCACTTGTGCAATATCAAGTGCTAAACAGGTGTGTAATTGATATCTAATCTAGTCTTAATAGTGTATTAAATTAAACAAATCATTAATTTTTTACTTTAGATATTGTCTCTAGTCGCATAATCAACTTTGTTAGTAGTTATACATACCATTTTATTTCCATAATTATTACTTTTGTTTTTATTAGTTATAACAGCTATATTCTTTGTTTATCTGTTACTAGTAGTACATACTTAAATTCTCCTACTAACATTCTTCCTAAATTAGACTTATGACTACAGATATTGATCTTGTTATTAATCTCTTGCTAAAGTACAAAAATAATCCTGAAATTAATTGTCAATATTACACAGCAAGTCAGGCAAAAACTATACTCAGTGCCACCAGGAACATAACTTGACTATTATGGTATAAGAGGCCATGCACTTGCATATTTCAAATCCTATCTTACTAACAGGTATCAATACGTCTCTGTCAAGGACACAACCTCATCAACATGACCACTTGATACTGGAGTGCCACAGGGAAGTGTACTTGGTCCCCTGCTCTTCCTTTTATACATCAATGATTTTCCCAATGTTTCTCAAAACCTTAAACCTATTCTCTTTGCTGATGAGATAACTTGTCATCTCCCACCCTCAACACCATTGTAAACGAAGAGCTAGTAAAAATATCGACCTGGATGACTGCCAATAAACTCACACTTAATACTGACAAAACCTTCTATACATATTATATTTGGTAACAGAACAGGTGTTGCACAACTTAACATTATGATTGACAACACTCTTATTACTAAACAAAATCAGGGCAAATTCCTGGACCTGCACCTTGAAAGCAACCTGAAATTCAGCACCCATGTCCAACACATAACCAAAAAAGTATCCAAAACTATTGGGATCCTCTTTAAAATACGTTACTACGTACCACAATCAGCCCTACTCACACTATACTATTCACTCATCTATTCCTACCTCACCTATGCTATTTGTGCATGAGGTTCAACAGCAGCAACCCACCTAAAACCAATAATAACCCAACAAAAAGCCGCAATAAGAATTATCATGCAATCCAATCCTAGGCAACACTCCCCCTCACTCTTCAAAGACCTAAACTTACTGTATAGAATATCCACACCTACTACTGTGCAACCTATATTTACAGAACCATAAATTCTAATATTAACCCTGAACCAAAACACTTTATTGACAGTTGCAACAGGACCCATAGACATAATACCAGACACAAAAATCTCTATGACATTCCTCATGTCCGGTAAACCTCTACAAAAATTTGATGCACGAAAAAGGGCCTAAAATCTGGAACTCCCTGCCCGAAAACTCTAGAACTGCAGACTCAATCACCACTATCAAAACTACTGTTAAAAAACATCTTATCTCCCTAACACACCCCATTATTAGCTAAACGAATGATAATCACCTAATTTTCTTTTTTGTCTCATGAAAACATTAGTAAGTAAAGTAAAGTAAATTTTATTTCTTTGCAAATATACATAGATATTGGTAGTTACAATCATAAAACTGAAATGCAAGGAGAGCCACTGGCATGCCATGGCATTAGGGGCAGCTTAATCTAATGACTTATAGACTATGTACATAATACTAGAGAAATTGATTGAGTTTATTCTAGTTATATATTTTATTTCAAATTACAATATGATGATATTATACTGTTAAAATGACAATATGATGATATTAAATTGTAACAAGTGTTTAGGAGGATGGTAATATAAAATGGAGATTATCTTTAGGAAAATAACATTGAGCATTTTTGAAAGTAGTTTACAGTATGAGTATTTAGTTTAGGGTGAGTAGGTGATTTTTGAGAAGTCTTAAATTGATTTTCAGACAAGGTTAACTTAACATTTACTGGTAATGAATTCCAGATTCTGGGGCCCTTTATGTGCATAGAATTTTTACATAGGTTGGTATGGACTCAGGGTATGTCAAAAAGTGATCTGTGTCTTATGTTGTGGTCGTTGGACCTATCAAAACAATATATCCTACTCTCGTTATCTGTAATTCCCATTAATTTACACTTCCACCCACCCAAATGACTGTAAACATAAAATTCCTAATATAGCCTATTAAATCTTAAGTTAGCCATAAATCCACCTAAAACACTCTTCCAGATGCTACAGACAAATCCAATCCCATTATAGAATTTACCATTTGTATTATTATTGTATGACTCGTACTACCTCAATATTGTTAATCTAAAAATGTATGTTCAAATGTACTGCCCCATAACCTAGACCATTACTGAGTAAGAAATAGTATTAGTCTGCCCGAAATGTCTAGGCATGCTCGTGGCCATCTTTGTAATCAAAATGTAATGTAAACCAAACATTGTAAGCTTTACAAGGAAATAAAATTAGTATTATCATTATCATCATTATCAATGTTAGATCCCTGAGCAAACACTGATGACGACCTCTTAGCACCTTTTAATTCTCTAAATGTTAAAATGTCTATCATGATTCCAAATGAAACCTGGCTCAGACATGACTCGACAAACATCTTTGCCTTACTTGGTTACACAGCCATACATGAATGACTGTAGGCATGATCAATTAGGACGTGGTACTGCTATCTACTACTCTGATGAATTAGAATGTTTTAAGTACATGCACCAGGGACAAGAATGACAAATATGTATTTGCCAAATTTTCACCCAAAAATTTAAACCTATTACAAAATTCTTACACATTCAGTGACAACCTCAAAAACATAATAAGTAACTCAAAGATGAATAAACACCAACTAATACTTGCTGTTGACTTCAGCATAAACCTCATCCAAGTAGCTGACCCTCCAGTAGCTGACTTCACTAACACTGTGAAGAACTCCTTGTTACTATCATCAATTACTAAGCCAACAACAATCTCTGAGAAGTGCCTCATTACTTTAACATCTCTGGACCAATACTATATCCCCACTCAGGGTATGGTTAATCACAGATAACACCACTGACCACTACCTCACCTTCCTCATAACCAACTTATGTAAATTGCCACAAGACACTAATAAGATCTCATTTCATCTTCTTGAGTCATCAGTAAATAACTTTATTTCAGCATTAAGTGACATTGACTGGCACAGAGAGTTAACTGACAACCGTGATATTGACGAATGCATCAAATTTTTTCTTCAAAAAACCCAAAATCTCTACAACAGACATTGTCCAATTAAAACTAAGCAGATCACAGCAAAGAGACTAAACAGCCCATGGCTTATAAATAGCATCCTCAAATCTGTTGATAAAAAACATTAATATGAGAAAAGTTCAGATTGGGCTTAATAACAAAAGAACAGATCAAACGATGTACGTACATCAATACTTTCTAATCCAATAAAGAAGTCTAAACAACTTTATTATGCAAGCAGATTTAACAAAATAAAAGGGGATATGAAAAAGACCTGGAAACCCTCTGAAATCCTGGGCTTTCATAAACCATCCAGAAACAGAGATACAAACTTGACTAAACCAGATGAATCTCCAGCCTGCTATAGGATCAAAACGAGCAAGCAAAATCCCAATTTCAAGTGAACTGCTACCTTTCTGGAAATTTTTGTAATTTTCTATACAGTGGTACCCCGACTTACGATATTTTTTCATTCCAGAATGCTGTTCAAGTGCCATTACCAAACGAATTTATCTCCATAAGAAATGATGTAAAATAGACTAGTCCTTTTAGACCCCCAAAATTACACTTACAAAAACATTTAAAAAAATAAACTTACATAAAAGGGTGTGTTTGGGGACCATCGTAAGTCGGTGTACCACTGTATCTAGCTCCAACTAATCCTACTGAAGTCTCGCTCATCATAGCCACTGAAACAAGACTGGGAACTTTAATAACTTGCCACCACTAACTTACAAAAAAGCAGCTCATGTGCTGTCATCCATTATTGGAACTCTGTTTTACAAATCAGTGCAATCTGCAATTTTCCATCCATACTTAAGATACCAAGGGTTATTAACATTCATCACCCATGCTTCACACCCATATAAGAGTGTTGGTATAACTATACTCTCATACATTCCCCTCTCTGCTTCCATGGATAACATTCTTTGTTTCCAGACTCCTCAGTGCACCACTCACCTTTTTCATCTCATCAGTTCTTTGATTCACCTTGTCTTTCATAGACCCATCTGCTGACACGTCCACTCCCAAATATCTGAATACATTCACTTCCTCCATACTCTCTCCCTCCAATCTGATATCCAATCTTTTGTTACCTAAAGTTTTTGTTATCCTCATGACCTTATTCTTTCCTATATTCACTTTTAACCCTTTCGGGGTCGGTGCCGTACTAGTACGTTTTACGAGCAGGGGTTGGTGCCGTACTAGTACGTTTTACGAGCAGGGGTTGGTGCCGTACTAGTACGCGTAAATTCTAGCAGCTTCAAATTAAGCAGGAAATGGCTGGTAGGCCTACATATGAAAGAATGGGTCTATGTGGTCAGTGTGTACAGTATAAAAAAAATCCTGCACCACACACTGCATAATGAGAAAAAAAACTGACCGTTTTTTTTGTTTAAAACAGTGACTTTGCAGTCTATTTTTGTATGGTATTTATTGATGTATTCTCGTTTTCTTGGTCTCATGTGATAGAATGGAAGATATATTACAGAAATAGAGATGATTTTGATTGGTTTGACAATGACAAGTACCTTGAAATTGAGGTCAAATTAGCGAAAATGTTCGATTTTCGCTGATGTTCAAGAGTAAAGAAATCACACCATGCGTCCAATACACATCAACTGGCGAGTCTAATATTCTTGCACAAGTGCGCTGATATTATTTAATTATTTATACCATTTTTACAATGATGCAGTTGTATACATAACAGTAAATCTTCTACTTTTTGTGAGAATAAAAATTAAAAATGGAAAGCAAAAGTAATGTAAGAGGGGCCTGGAGACGTGACTAATGAACAGAGATGTTATTTTAGTGCCAGGAATGTCTGCCTTGTTTATTCTGGGCCCTATTTTGAAATTGGCATCGTTTGAAATTTGTGTGAAATTGGCCAAATTGTCATTTTCTGACCTATTTTGGTAAATAGGCAGTTTCTTGTACTCAATCGATAGAAGAAATGGAGTTCTAGCGAAATAGCTATGATTTTAGTGGACTGGAACTTTGAAATTGACCAAAAATAGGGCTCAAATTGGGTGAAATCGCCAATGCGTAAACATCTTCTAGACCGATAACTTCGCGAGAGCACAATGCCGTACGTTTTCATTCAAATTTCAAACTTTTAGTGTCGTTATGATCGGAAAAAGATTCTCTATCATTTCATAAGAATTTTTTTTTTTTTTTTTCAAAAAATTTTTGTCCCTGAGAACATGTTTCCGAGAAGGCCTGTCGACCCCCAAAGGGTTAATTTCCTTCTTTTACATACCCTACCAAACTCATCAACCAACCTCTGCTACTTCTCTTCAGAATCTCTCAAAAGCACAGTGTCATCAGCAAAGAGCAATTGTGACAACTCCCACTTTGTGTTAGATTCTTTATCTTTTAACCCCACACCTCTTACCAACACCCGAGCATTCACTTCTCTCACAACCCCATCTATGTATTGAACAACCATGGTGACATCACACATCACTGCCTAAGGCCTGCTTTTACTGGGAAATAATCTCCCTGTCTCCTACATACTCTTAACCAGTCCATAACTTGTCTAGTTTTAAGTAGTCTGTAAGGATGAGTATTAGTCTGCCTGAAATGCTCAGGCATGCTAGTGGCTTTCTTTGTGCTTAACATTGTTTTATAACATTTAAATCACACATTGTCTACTAAGCAAAAATATGAAAATTTGAATTTGAATATGTTAACTGCCATTATATAAAGTGACATTTTTTTTTTATATGTACAGGTACAATGCAGAAGAAACGATCTGCAGTGTGGAGGCACTTCGATGAGGAGGGGGATAATAAGGTAGCCTGTAAGACATGTCACAAACGACTCACCAAGCATGGTAACACTTCCATGATGATCAGACATCTCCGAGGGCAGCATCCGGAGATCATGCACTGCCTGCTGGATGCTGATGGACCCACTGTGACAGGAGAAGGTGTCTCATGGCAGTTGGAAGAACAACAGGTAGAAGAGGTCGTAGAATCACTTCCTCCACTAGAAAACTCAGGTAACTTGTGTCTTTATATAACACTTTCCATTTATATATAGATTATATGTATATATATTCTTTCTTCCAATGAACTGGGCATATCCCACTGAGGCAGGGTGGCCCAAAAAGAAAAACAGAAGTGATGAGACTGCAGATTACAAATTTCATGGATCAGCACAACCAGCATAACCCAAACCAACATGGTTTTAGAGCAGGACGATCATGCCTGTCACAGCTGCTGAACCATTATGACAGAATTATGGAGGCATTGGAAGAAGACCAAAACGCAGATGTGATTTACACAGATTTTGCAAAGGCGTTTGACAAATTCGATCATGGAGTGATAGCGCACAAAATAAGGGCCATGGGTATTACGGGGAAGGTAGGCAGATGTATTTTCGGGTTCCTAACACACAGAACACAAAAAGTAGTAATAAACAGAACAAGATCCAGCATCAGCGAGGTCAAAAGCTCAGTGCCCCAAGGCACTGTCCTGGCACCTCTGCTGTTTCTCATCCTCATAGCAGACAGATAAAAACATCCGTCACACTTTTATATCATCATTTGCAGATGACACTAAAATAAGCATAAAAGTCATTACGGTAGAGGACACTGAAAAATTACTGGAAGACATACAGAGTTTTCCAGTGGGCAGTGGAGAACAACATGATGTTCAATGGTGATAAGTTCCAGCTGCTTAGGTATGAAAAGAATGAAGAGCTCAAAAGAAACACTACGTATATGTATACAAAACTCAAGAGGGTCACCAAATAGAATGAAAGGAACACATAAGAGACCTGTGAATAATTATGTCAGCTGACCTTTCTTTTAAAGACCATAACAAGACAAAGATCACGACAGCCAGGAAGATGACAGGGTAGGTATTGAGAACTTTCAAAACAAGGGAAATAATGCCGATGGTGACACTCTTCAAATCGCTAGTGTTCCCTCATTTAGAATATTGCTCAGTGCTGATGGCCCCGTTCAAAGCAAGAGAAATATCAGAGCTGGAACAAATACAGAGATCATTTACGGCTCAAATTGAGCCAGTAAAGCACCTAAATTACTGGGAACGCCTTCAAGTCTTGAACGTGTGCTCATTGGAGCGGAGGATAGAGAGATACATGATAATATATATACAGTGGTACCTCGGTTAACGATATTTTTTCATTCCAGAATGCTGTTCAAGTGCCATTACCAAACGAATTTATCCCCATTAGGAATAATGTAAAATAGACTAGTCCTTTTAGACCCCCCAAAAATACACTTACAAAAGCATTTAAAAAAATAAACTTACATAAAAGGGTGAGTTTGGGGACCATCGTTAACCGAGGTACCACTGTACCTGGAAAGTACTCGAGGGCCTGGTCCCAAATCTGCACAGTGCTATAAGAACATACTGGAGTGAGAGATATAGGAGGAAGTGTAAAATAAACCCAGTGAGGAGCAGGGGTGCGATGGGGACAATAAGGGAACACTGTATCAACATCCGGGGTCCCAGACTATTCAACATGTTACCAGAAGATATCAGAAACACAGCTGGAACAAGTATAGAAGCCTTCAAGAGGAAACTGGACAAGTATCTTCACCAGGTGCCAGATCAACCAGGCTGTGATGGATATGTGGGGCAGCGGGCCTCCAGCAGCAACAGCCTGGTAGACCAGGCAAGCACCAAACGAGCCTGGCCCATGGCCGGGCTCAGAGAGTTTTACTAGAATTACTAGTGATATTTGAGGGAATTACTAGTGATATGAGCAAATTCGCCAACGACACGAAGATAGGTAGGATAATTTATTCAAATGTAGATGTCAGGGAACTTCAGGATGATTTAGACAAACTCAATTCGTGGTCAGAAAAGTGGCAGATGCAGTTCAATGTAGATAAATGCAAGGTTCTGAAGCTCGGGAGTGTCCATAACCCAAGCACTTATAAGTTGAATGACATAGAACTTAGCTATACAGATTGCGAAAAGGACTTGGGGGTTATGGTAAGCAGCAACCTTAAACCAAGACAGCAGTGCCTAAGCGTACGTAATAAGGCTAACAGATTACTGGGATTTATATCAAGAAGTGTAAGCAACAGAAGTTCAGAGGTTATATTACAGCTTTATACATCATTAGTAAGGCCTCACCTAGATTACGCAGTTCAGTTCTGGTCTCCATATTACAGAATGGACATTAATTCGTTAGAAAACATTCAGCGTAAAATGACTAAATTAATACATAGCATTAGAAATCTTCCGTATGAAGAAAGATTGAAGACCCTAAAATTACATTCACTTGTAAGACGTAGAATGAGGGGAGACATGATCGAGGTATACAAGTGGAAAATAGGTATTAACAAAGGGGATATAAATAAGGTCTTGAGGATATCTCTCCAAGAGAGAACCCGCAATAATGGATTCAAGTTAGATAAGTTTAGATTTAGAAAGGATATAGGAAAGTATTGGTTTGGAAATAGGGTAGTTGATGAGTGGAACAGTCTGCCTAGTAGGGTTATTGAAGCTAGGACCTTGGGTAGTTTCAAATTTAGGTTGGATAAATTCATGAGTGAGTGAGAGGGGTTGGATTTGAGTGGGACTCACACATGAGTAAATAGAATTATCAAAGCTTATTTCTTGGGTAGCATTGAAAATTGGGTTGAGCAAATATTCTGTTATTGGGACGGATTGTGAAGGACTTGCCTAGTATGGACCAACAGGCCTGCTGCAGTGTTCCTCCTTTCTTATGTTCTTATGTTCTTCAAGTGTGTATATGCTTGTACATGCATGTGTAGTGTGACCTAAGTGTAAGTAGAAGTAGCAAGATGTACCTGAAATCTTGCATGTTTATGAGACTGAAAAAAGACACCAGCAATCCTACCATCACGTAAAACAATTACAGGCTTCCATATTCCACTCACTTGGCAAGATGGTAGTTCTTCCCTGGACTATTGCTGTCTATCAACCTACTAGTTAGGATACATATATGTGTGTGTGTGTGCAATAAGATCACAGTAAACTGGTGATATGATAATATGCAAAACAACCACTGCAAAAAAATATGAAATTCCAAGCGCTTTTGTGACTTCTCACATTATCAAGGAACTATAAAAACAAGACATCAACAGGAAGGCATATAAGGGCAAGCCTACACCGCAGTCATGTCACAACACCCAACTTTATGAAACACAATTGATACTCTACCAAAGCATTAAGATTTTTTACTTGTCTAATGTATCTTAAATTCTTCCCAAATTCTATTAATTATAAATGAATCCAATTTATATAAGCCAAAAGAAATATTAATATTATTTTCAAAACTACTTTTTATGGAACGTGATTCTATTATATTCCTGTCGGCCATGGACTTGATTGATACAACTTTCTCAACCTTTTGAAAATCAATTGGATGGTTAAAATCTCTCACATGAATAAATAGAGCATTAGAATCTTGTCCAGTTCTAATGCTATATTAATGTTGTTTTAATCTTGGTTCAAGGCTTTTACCAGTTTGACCGTAATAAACTTTATCACCAATTTTACAAGGAATCTTAAACACACCCGTCAGCATTTTGGGGGGAATTTTTTATCAAAGTTTTTTTTACTGTATCAAGATTTTTAAATACAACTTTCATATTAAAAGTCTTAAGAAGAGAAGGCATATCAACCAAGTTTTCATGGTAAGGGAGAACCAACATGCTTTTAGTTGAATAAGGATGGTTGTCCCTTTTTAAATTGTAAAACGTATTTCTGGCAATTTTAAAGGATTTATCAGTTAAATTTCTTGGGTATTTTAGATCATTATCTATTTCATAAATTTTGGAGATTTCTTCATCTGTGAACTGTGGACTACAAATACATAAAGCTCTCAAAAACATCGATGAGAATACTGACAGTTTAACTCTGTCTTGATGTGAAGAATTATAGTGTACATAGGAACAGTTATTTATTGGTTTTCTACAAATTTTAAATTTAAAATCATTGTTACCCTTAATAATTAAAACATCTAGGAAAGGCAATGAGTTATTTTCTTCAAATTCAACAGTAAAATTTATAGAATGAGCTAAACTATTTAATTTAACAAGGAAATAGATTACAGTGGTACCGGTTTACGATATTTTTCATTCCAGAATGTTTATGCCATACCAACGAATTTATCTCCTTAAGAAAAGTTGTAAAATAGACTAGTCTTAGACCCCCAAAATTACACTTACAAAAGCATTTAAAAAAATAAACTTACATAAAAGGGTGAGTTTGGGGACCATCGTAAACCAGGGTACCACTGTATATCTATATTTTTAGGCATAAGACACAAAATACAGTGGACCCCCGAGTTTCGTAAACCCCGGAAATCGTACATTTATGTAAGTATAATATTGTAAGTGCTTGTGGAAAAGTATTTTTGGGGGTCTGAAATAGACTAACCTTCGTGACATTTTTCCTTAAGGGAGTAAATTCGTTCGGTAATGGCACTTGAGCAGACTTCAGGAGTGAAGTTTTTACGAAACTCGGGGGTCCACTGTACAGTGGACCCTCGGTTAACGAATACCCCGGAAATCGTGCAATTATGTAAGTATAATTTTGTAAGTTCTTGTGGAAGTGTATTTTTGGGGGTCTGAAATAGACTAACCTACGTGAAATTTTTCCTTAAGGGAGTAAATTCGTTCGGTAATGGCACTTGAGCAGACTTCAGGAGTGAAGTTTTTACGAAACTCGGGGGTCCACTGTATAAGGTTTATAAGATTTTTTAAATAAGGATTATTTTAGGTTTGTATTTCAATACTGTCCTTACATCTCTATGTTTACTAATTTTTTTTTTCTGTGTATACTAATTATTTTTTTTGGGGGGGAGTAAGTTTTATCTTTGAGAGTTAGTACAGTGGACCCCCAGCTAACGATCACCCCAGAAATCGTACAATTATGTAAGTATAATATTGTAAGTGCTTGTGGAAGTGTATTTTTGGGGGTCTGAAATAGACTAACTTACGTGACATTATTTCTTAAGGAAGTAAATTCGTTCGGTAATGGCACTTGAGCAGGCTTCTGCAATGAATTTTGATCGTTAGCTGGGGGTCCACTGTTCATGTATGTGTACCTTTTTTCCACAAGTAAATATAAGTGTGAGGTACAGCATTATAAATTTTTCTCAGAGTTCAAAAAAATGTTAGTTGTTTTGATGTATAAAATTTTCTTAATTACAATGGTGCCTTGACTTACGAGTGCCCCAACTTACGTGTTTTCCGAGTTACAAGCCGTCGCTTGGTCGATTTTTTGCTTTGAGTTCTGAGCCAAAATCCAAGTTACGAGCGAGCTTCAGATACATGAAGTGTACAGTGCATATGAAGAAATGTTCACTATCTTTATTGTAAAAAAGTTTCAAATGCTCACCATAGTGAAATAAGTCAATAATTTACTTCCGAGATATTCATGGAATGCGCGTGTGTTCCTCATCACTCAGGGAGAATTTTTTTTTTCCATTAAATCGCATTTTTTCAGTACAGTGGTCCCCCGCCTAACGAGCACCCCGGAAATCGTACAATTATGTAAGTATGGGGTGCCAGGTGTAAATGATAATGGGAGCCCTTTGATTGAACTTTGTATAGAAAGGGGTTTAGTTATAGGTAATACATATTTTAAGAAAAAGAGGATAAATAAGTATACAGTGGACCCCCGGCTAACGAAAAAAAATTCATTCCAGAAGCCTGCTCAAGTGCCATTACCGAACGAATTTACTTCATTAAGAAATAATGTCACGTAGGTTAGTCTATTTCAGACCCCCAAAAATACACTTCCACAAGCACTTACAATATTATATTTACATAATTGTACGATTTCCGGGGTGTTCGTTAGCCGGGGGTCCACTGTACAAGATATGATGTAAGGTGAAATGACAGTAGTTTGTTGGACTACGTATTGGTAGATAAAAGACTGTTGAGTAGACTTCAAGATGTACATGTTTATGGAGGGGCCACAGATATATCATATCACTTTTTAGTTATAGCTACAGTGGGAGTAAAAGGTAGATGGGATACAAGGAAAATAGAAGCAGTAAGTAAGAGAGAGGTGAAGGTTTATAAACTAAAAGAGGAGGCAGTTAGGGTAAGATATAAACAACTATTGGAGGGTAGATGGGTTAGTGAGAGTCGAAGATGTATGGGGTAGATTTAAAAATGTAATGTTAGAGTGTTCAGCAGAAGTTTGTGGTTACAGGCGAGTGGGTGCGGGAGGGAAGAAGAGCGATTGGTGGAATGATGATGTAAAGAGAGTAGTAAGGGAGAAAAAGTTAGCATATGAGAGGTTTTTACAAAGTAGAAGTGATGAAAGGAGGGAAGAGTATATGGAGAAAAAAAAGAGAGGTTAAGAGAGTGGTGAAGCAATGTAAAAAGAGAGCAAATGAGAGAGTGGGTGAGATGTTATCAACAAATTTTGTTGAAAATAAGAAAAAGTTTTGGAGTGAGATTAATAAGTTGAGGAAGCCTAGGGAATAAAGTGATTTGACAGTTAAAAATAGGAGAGAAGAGTTATTAAATGGAGAGTTAGAGGTATCGGGAAGATGGAGGGAATATTTTGAGGAGTTGTTAAATGTTGATAAAGACAGGGAAGCTGTGATTTCGTGTATAGGGCAAGGAGGAATAACATCTTGTAGGAGTGTGGAAGAGCCAGTTGTGAGTGTGGGGGAAGTTCGTGAGGCAGTGGGTAGAATGAAAGGGGGTAAGGCAGCTGGGATTGATGGGATAAAGATAGAAATGTTAAAAGCAGGTGGGGATATAGTTTTGGAGTGGTTGGTGCTATTATTTAATAAATGTATGGAAGAGGGTAAGGTACCTAGGGATTGGCAGAGAGCATGTATTGTTCCTTTGTATAAAGGCAAAGGAGACAAAAGAGAGTGCAAAAATTATAGGGGAATAAGTCTGTTGAGTGTACCTGGTAATGTGTATGGTAGAGTTATTATTGAAAGAATTAAGAGTAAGACAGAAAGCAGGATAGCAGATGAACAAGGGGGCTTTAAGAAAGGTAGGGGGTGTATAGACCAAGTGTTTACAGTGAAACATATAGGTGAACAGTATTTGGATAAGGGTAAAGAGGTTTTTGTGGCCTTTATGGATTTGGAAAAGGCGTATGATAGGGTGGATAGGGGGGCAATGTGGCAGATGTTGCAGGTGTATGAAATAGGAGGTAGGTTACTGAAAGCAGTGAAGAGTTTTTATG
This sequence comes from Cherax destructor, assembly GCA_009830355.1. Classification (NCBI taxonomy): domain Eukaryota; kingdom Metazoa; phylum Arthropoda; class Malacostraca; order Decapoda; family Parastacidae; genus Cherax; species Cherax destructor. The sequence continues at coordinate 93,672 of WNWK01000971.1, forward strand.
AGGATAGTGAGGCTCAGGTTAGAGTGTGTAGGAGAGAGGGGGACTATTTCCCAGTAAAAGTGGGCCTTAGACAAGGATGTGTGATGTCACCGTGGTTGTTCAATATATTTATAGATGGGGTTGTAAGAAAAGTGAATGCGAGGGTCTTGGCAAGAGGTGTGGGGTTAAAAAATAAAGAATCAAATACAAAGTGGGAGTTGTCACAGTTGCTTTTTGCTGATCACACTGTGCTTTTGGGAGATTCTGAAGAGAAGTTGCAGAGGTTGGTGGATGAATTTGGTAGAGTGTATAAAAGAAGAAAATTGAAAGTGAATATAGGAAAGAGTAAGGTGATGAGGATAACAAAAAGATTAGGTGACGAAATATTATTGGATATCAGATTGGAGGGAGAGAGTATGGAGGAGGTGAATGTATTCAGATATTTGGAGGAGGTGCGGGATTACCAAAACTATTATCCAGAGAGCTGAGGAGGGGTTGTTGAGGTGGTTCGGACATGTAGAGAGAATGGAACAAGACAGAATGACTTTGAGAGTGTATAAATCTGTAGTGGAGGGAAGGCGGGGTAGGGGTCGGCCTAGGAAAGGTTGGAGGGAGGGGGTAAAGGAGGTTTTGTGTGCGAGGGGCTTGGACTTCCAGCAAGCATGTGTGAGCGTATTTGATAGGAGTAAATGGAGACAAATGGTTTTTAATACTTGACGTGCTGTTGGAGTGTGAGGAAAGTAACATTTATGAAGGGATTCAGGGAAACCGGCAGGCCGGACTTGAGTCCTGGAGATGGGAAGTACAGTGTCTGCACTCTGAAGGAGGGGTGTTAATGTTGCAGTTTTATAACTGTAGTGTAAAGCACCCCTCTGGCAAGACAGTGATGGAGTGAATGATGATGAAAGTTTTTCTTTTTCAGGCCACCCTGCCTTGGTGGGAATCGGCTGATGTATTAATAAAAAAAATAAAATATTGTAAGTGCTTGTGGAAGTGTATTTTTGGGGGTCTGAAAGGAAGTAAATTCGTTCGGTAATGGCACTTGAGCAGGCTTCTGGAATGAATTTTGCTCGTTAGGCGGGGAACCACTGTATTTCTGTATGAAACTAGTGATGTAGTGCAGTTAGCCTCAAAAACACTCCTTTTTCTCTTGTACCAGGACCTCAGAAGGCCAGGAATGGGAAGAAATGGTAGAGGCGGTAATAATTTTATCTCGGGAGTGGCTGCTATATTGTGGCTTATTTTATTCTTTCTAGAGTATCATGTTTATATACAGTGGACCCCCGGTTAACGGCCATAATTCGTTCCAGTATTCTGTTCGAGTGCCGTTACTGATCGAATTTATTCCCATAAGGAATAATGTAAAGTAGATTAGTCCTTTTAGACCCCCAAAAATACACTTACATAATTGTTGGAGTTGGGAGCAGTACGTAAACCGGGGGTCCACTGTATTATTTATATTGTTTATTATGTCATATTAGATCAATTGTGATAGATAAATAAGCTGTTGAGTTGATATTAGCATAATATTGAAGAATGGATTAATGGCATTTCAATTAATTTCAATGAGGAAAATTGATTTGATATACGAGCAAATTGAGTTACGAGCTCGGTCATGGAGCGAATTAAACTCGTAAGTCAAGTTACCACTGTATTACGTTTGTTAAAATATTTACTCATATATTGGTCATTGATTTACCCTCAGTGAAGAAGAAAAGATCAACTGTTTGGAGACACTTTGAAGAAGAGGGCAATGATAAAGTTAGCTGTCGTATATGTAACGAGAAGTTGGCCAAGCATGGTAACACCTCATCAATGTTGCGTCATCTCCGAGGCAAACATCCTCAGCTCAAGTTGGGTGAGCTTCAGGGAGACAGGTAAAAACAGCCAAGAGCTTGTTTTGAGATGTTAGTTAATTGTAATATATACAGTGGACCCCCGGCTAACGAAAAAACTTCATCCCAGAAGCCTGCTCAAGTGCCATTACCGAATGAATTTACTTCCTTAAGAAATAATGTCACGTAGGTTAGTCTATTTCAGACCCCCAAAAATACACTTCCACAAGCACTTACAATATTATACTTACATAATTGTACGATTTCTGGTGTGTTCGTTAGCCGGGGGGTCCACTGTATTTCAATTTAATATGAACCACTGTATTAATGCAATAAATCCTCGATACAGAACATTAATAGGGGATTATTTGAGTGTCCTTTACTGTATTAGTACAATAAATCCTCAATACAAAACACAAATAGGAGATTGTTTGAGTATCCCTGTAAGCAGAATGTTAAAAAAAACAAGAGAAGATCTCATTTTGATATGTTCATCCTCCTTAACACTTGTTGCAATCTCATATCATCATATTGTCATTTAAAATCTTATAGTATCATCATTTTCTTAATTTGAAATAAAATATATACTAGATGAAACTCTAAAAACTAAATCAGTTTTTGTTATATATACTAGTATAGCATGCTAACATACATGTAATTTGTAAAATCCTACAATTGGGTGATTAAGACTCAACCAACTTTCTCTTGTATTGTCTTTAAATAGTATGTATAACCATTTAATAATTTAAAATATAGAACTAGCAATCAACCAATCAATTTCTTTAGCATTAAGTACTTAGTGAATAGTTCTAGAATAAACAGCCTCTATATGCCATATGGCATTTCCGTGGCTCTCACTGTATTACAGTTTTATACCATGTATTATATTTGTAACTAACAATAACATTGTACCTTGTAATAGTCATTGAATAAAAAATTATTATTATATTATTATTATTATTATTATTATAAGAGCACTTGTTTACTGTATACCTAATACAGTGGAACCCCGAGTTTCAGCCGTAATCCGTTCAAGGAGCTAGGCCTAAACTCGAAACAGCCGAATAAGAAATAATGTAAGTACAATTAATCCGTTCCAGATTCACAAAAAATATTCACAAAAAATAATTTTTTTAAAGAATAACTATAGTTTTACATACAACACAGATAAATACATAAAGTAATAAATTAGTAATACAATAGATTAGTAAATATTTAAATAAACATTTAAGATAACATTTACTTACCTTTATTGAAGACTGTTGCTGGCATCTGGAAGATAGGGAGGAGGAGTGAGGGAGGACTTATTGTTTGGAAGGGGAATCCCCTTCCCAAAAAAACTTTAGGTAACAAGTCCTTATCTGGGGTTACTTCCCTTCTTTGTCTTTTAATGCCACTAGGACCAGCTTGAGAGTCACTGGACCCTGTCGCACAAAATAACTACAGCACGCAGTGCATAATGAGGACATCATAATGCGACTGTGCTTTTGGTTTAAAACATCGACTTTGTGGTGTATTTTCGTATGGTATTTATGGTTGTATTCTTGTTTTCTTGGTCTCATTTGATAGAATGGAAGATATTTCATTAGTTTAAAGACTAAAAGTAGCTTGAAACTGAGCTCAAAATAGCAGAAATGTTTGAATTTGCTGATGTTCAAGAGTGAACAAATCATGTCACGCATCCAATACATGGCAACTGGTGGGTCTAACATGCATTCACGAATGCGCTGATATTATTATACAGTTATCCAATACTCTGAATAACAGTAAATGTTCTATTTTTTTTTTTTTTTTTTATTAACACATCGGCCGATTCCCACCAAGGCAGGGTGGCCCGAAAAAGAAAAACTTTCATCATTCACTCCATCACTATCTTGCCAGAGGGGTGCTTTACACTACAGTTATAAAACTGCAACATTAACACCCCTCCTTCAGAGTGCAGACACTGTACTTCCCATTTCCAGGACTCAAGTCCGGCCTGCCGGTTTCCCTGAATCCCTTCATAAATGTTACTTTGCTCACACTCCAACAGCACGTCAAGTATTAAAAACTATTTGTCTCCATTCACTCCTATCAAATACGCTCACGCTGCTGGAAATCCAAGCCCCTCGTACACAAAACCTCTTTTACCCCCTCCCTCCAACCTTTCCTAGGCCGACCCCTACCCCGCTACAGATTTATACACTCTCGAAGTCATTCTGTTTCGTTCCATTCTCTCTACATGTCCGAACCACCTCAACAACCCCTCCTCAGCCCTCTGGATAATAGTTTTGGTAATCCTGCACCTCCTCCTAATTTCCAAACTCCGAATTCTCTGCATTATATTCACACCACACATTGACCTCAGACATGACATCTCCATTGCCTCCAGCCTTCTCCTCGTTGCAACATTCATCACCCATACTTCACACCCATATAAGAGTGTTGGTATAACTATACTCTCATACATTCCCCTCTTTACTTCCATGGACAAAGTTCTTTGTCTCCACAGACTCCGAAGTGCACCACTCACCCTTTTGCCCTCATCAATTCTATGATTCACCTCATCCTTCATAGACCCATCTGCTGACATGTCCACTCCCAAATATCTGAATACATTCACCTCCTCCATACTCTCTCCCTCCAATCTGATATCCAATCTATTGTCACCTAATCTTTTTGTTATCCTCATCACCTTACTCTTTCCTATATTCACTTTCAATTTTCTTCTTTTACATACCCTACCAAATTCATCCACCAACCTCTGCAACTTCTCTTCAGAATCTCCCAAAAGCACAGTGTCATCAGCAAAAAGCATCTGTGACAACTCCCACTTTGTATTTGATTCTTTGTCTTTTAACCCCACACCTTTGTGTGAATAAAAATTCAAAATGAAAAGCAAGCATAATATAAAAGGGGCCAGGAGATGTGACTAATATACAGATAAAATTTTATTTTAGTGCTAGGAATGTCTGCATTGTTTATGCTGGACCCTAATTGGCCTTTCTTGAATTTCGTGTGAAATTGGCCAAATAAGTAATTTCAGATCACTATTGGGTAATTGAAATAGGTAAATGGGCAGTTTTTTGTACTCAATAGAATAGAAGGATTTCTAGTGAAATAGCAATGAGTTTGGTCTACTGGAACAATGAAGTTGGCCCAAAATAGGGCTCAAAGTGGGCGAAATCTCCGCTGTGTCAATGTTGCCAAGGCTGCTAACTTCGCGATAGCGTAATTTCCATCAAATTTCGTACTTTTGTTTTCATTACGTTCACAAGATGTACAGCAAGAGCTCAAGAGCTGTTTACAGCATGCATGTTAGTCACTATACATTAACCCTTTGGGGGTCCAAGGGGTCTCTCTGAAACTCGTTCTCAGGGTCCATGAATTTAAAAAAAAAAAAAAATTTTCTTATGAAATGATAGAGAATCTTTTTTCCGATCATAACGCCACAAAAATTATGAAATTTGATCGAAAACTAACGGAATTATGCTTTCGCGAAGTTAGCGGTATCCATGACATTTACGCATCGGCGATTTCGCCCACTTTGAGCCCTATTTTCGGCAAATTCCAATGTTTCAGTCTACTAAAATTATAGCTATTTTGCTAGAACTCCAATTCTTCTATCGATTGAGTACAAGAAACCGCCTATTTACCAATTTCAACTACCCAAAATAGTGGTCAGAAAATGGCAATTTGGCCAATTTCAAACGATGCCAATTTCAAAATAGGGTCCATAATAAACAAGGCAGACATTCCTGGCACTAATATAATAATAATAATAATAATAATATAATAATAATATTTTTATTTGGACATGATACAAAGAATTACATTTGGTTATTGAGATTACATGAGGTGTACATGCCAAAAGCCCCTAGTATGCAGGGCATTTTGGGCAGACTTAAAATTAACATCTTCTCTGTTCATTAGTCACGTCTCCAGGCCCCTCTTACATTACTTTTGCTTTCCTTTTTGAATTTTTCTCACAAAAAATTGAAGATTTACTGTTATGTATACAACTGCATCATTTAAAAATGGTATAAATAATATCAGCGCACTTGTGCAAGAATATTAGACTCTCCAGTTGATGTGTATTGGACGCATGGTGTGATTTGTTTAATCTTGAACATCGGCCAAAATCGAACATTTTCGTTAATTTGCGCTCAGTTTTAAGGTACTTGTCATCGTGAAACCAGTCAAAATTATCTGTTTCTGTAATATATCATTTATTCTATAAAATGAGACTAAGAAAACTAGAATACAAGCATAAATACCATACAAAAATAGACTGCAAAGTCGCTGTTTTAAACCAAAAACACCGTCAGTTTTTTTTTCCTCATTATGCACTGTGTGGTGTAGGAATTTTTTTATACTGTGCACACTGACCGCACAGACCCATTCTATCACATCTAGGCCTAACAGCCTGTTTCTGCTTGATTTGAGGGCGCTAGAATTTAGGCGTACTAGTACGTCAATAACCCCAGGGCGTAAGCTGTACTAGTACGACCAAAACCCCGAAAGGGTTAAAGGGCCTAAAATTTGGAACTCCCTACCTGAAAACTCAGCCACCATTTTCAACACTATTTTCAACACTATCATCAAAAAACATCTTATCTCACTAACACACCCCACCATCACCTAAATACATGAAAACTACCGATTCATGCGCACACACACACATCCTCCTCATCAACACCAACACTGACCCAAAGGACAGTAAACACAAAATCCCGAATATAGCTATTGTCTAATAAATCTCAAACTAGTCTTAAGTTTGCCTGATATACTTCAATATAGGAGCTCTAATAGAAACTATGTAACATGCCAAGACAAAACCATTCTCATTACTAATTTTAAAATCTAAATATTCTGAACTACCTCACTATTGTAAATCTATTTAATAATTTGAAATTTGTATTCATTTGTAATTTGTAATATAGATTAAGAACTAGTATTAGTCTGCCCGAAATGCCTAGCATGCCCAGGCATGCTAGGCATGCTAATGGCCATCTTTGTAATTATTGTCTTATAAATGTAAACCACACATTGTAATCTTTACAGAGAAATAAAATAATCTGAATCTGAATCTCCTCACTTAATGACGGAGTTCCGTTCCTAAGACCACGTTGTTAAACAAATTTGTCGCTAAATGAGGAGCATACTATAATGGTAGTGGGTTTGTGTCAACCATCTTTGATATTGTTTTAATGTCACCTTTGCACCATTTATAACATTTCTGGTATATTTTTAAATGTTTATACAGTAGTGTACTGTATATTGAAATAAACAGAATAGAGGAAATCAGCTCTAATATACATTATTAAGGTATAAATACTGGTCAGTGAGCCTGTCGTAGGTCCGAGGCGTCGGTAAACGAGTACGCAACTAAGTGAGGAGAGGCTGTACTGACTGAGACCCATGCCATGGACTCTGGCGATCACGAGATCCGAGTGTTGTCGGTTGACGACAAAGACCACGTACGAAAACCAAATCGAACAAATTGGTTCAAAAACCGATTTGTTCGACAAGTCTGTCTGACAGCCGAGGTTCCACTCTACAGGTTTCCGTTTAAAACTCAACTGGTAGGACGGTAGTACCTCCCTGGGTGGTTGCTGTCTACCAGTCTACTATCGGTGGGATACGCACCGGCCGTATCCCACCAAGGCAGGGTGGCCCAAAAAGAAAAACAAAAGTTTCTCTTTATAAATTTAATGATGTATATTGGAGAAGGGATTACTAGCCTCTTGCTCTTGGCATTTTAGTCGCCTCTTATGACACGCATGGCTTACAGAGAAAGAATTCTTTTCAACTTCCTCATGGAGGTGATAATCGGATATTCAGTTCTCTTGTATTCATTGTAACTCCTAAATTTATATTTATAATCACATAAGAGACTGTATATATATATACAACACTAAATTTATCATTGCCTTATTACAACCTCTCCTTACTTAATGACGGAGTTCCGTTCCTAAGACCACGTCGGTAAATAAATTCGTTGCTAAGTGAGGAGCATACTATAATGGTAGTAGTTTTGTGTCAACCATCTTTGATATTGTTTTAATGTTACCTTTGCACCATGTATAACATATTTTTAAATGTTTATATAGTATTTTATTTATTAACACATCGGCCGATTCCCACCAAGGCAGGGTGGCCCGAAAAAGAAAAACTTTCATCATTCACTCCATCACTGTCTTGCCAGAGGGGTGCTTTACACTCTATATTGTAATAAACAGAATAGAGGAAATAAGCTCTAATATATATTATTTAGGTATGCATACTGGTCAGAGAGCCCGTCGTAAGTCCGAGTCATCGGTAAACGAGTACGTTGCTAAGCGAGGAGAGGTTGTAATCTTAAGTTAGTCTTAAGTTTGCCTAAAGTGCTCTGCATATTAAGAGGCTTTCTACATGCACATCTTTGTACAAACATTGTATCATGACCTTATCTTATCTAAGGTCAGGGTCAAGGATAGGCTTTGGGTTATGCTTTAGCAGTTGTTAACTAATGTTACATTACAACTGCTAGGAAACATTGTCTTGTATGTCTTATATACTTGTGTACCTTATATGCTGGAAAATACGGTAATATACAGTAACCACTATTAAATATTATTCTGTAAAATTATTACTTGTTTAGAGATTTTAATTTAATTACTTTTGCTACCAGGAAGCTGAATCGTTTGCATCTTCGGGCGAGCAATTCTGAGTCGAGATTCTTATCTGTATGTGAGCGCTTGTTGCGCCACAATCAACTGACTGACTGTACTCTTGTAGCTGATGGTCAGTTTGTCCAAGCTCACAGACTCATCCTGGCTACATGCAGGTACACTTCTGAAATTTACTATACTTAGTTTTTAAGGTTTTAGGTACGAATAATTTATTTCAGGTTGCTATCAAAGATTTTTCATCAGTTCCTGTAAATTGAGCATTAGCTCTTATATAAATAAAAAAGATTGGCAATAGAAATATCCAAGTTTATGTGTGTCTTATTTATCAGTTAGTTCTTGTGTCTATAACAATACATTCAACATTTATATCATTCTGCAACAAGGTACGGGAGGGCCCTGTTTGTATGGCTCTTACGTTCCCAACACCGTGTGATAAGCAAAAATCGCCAGCTGGTGGAAAACATCGTTTTTCATTATTGAATGCATCTAAAATGCCTGATAAATTGTGTACACTATCATATATTAAGTCCTCAGTACAGCTAGGCATAAAAATAAGATAAAAAATAAAATAAATGCACAGGACATACAATAATTACCTTAACCCTTTGACTGTCGGAGGCCCCATTCTGAAACTGTCATTCTATGTTGCAAAATTTTGGAAAAAAAAAAAAATATTTTTTCCTATGAAATGATAGAGAATCTTTTCCCGATGGTAATGACACCAAAAGTACGAAATTTGATGGAAAACTTACGGAATTATGCTCTAGCGAAGTTAGTGATTTCGGCGATATATACGCATCGGCGATTTCGCCGACTTTGAGCCCTATTTTCGGCCAATTCCATTGTTACAGTTGACCAAGCTCATACTATTTCTTTAGAACTAAATTTGTTCTATCGATTGAGTGCAAGAAACCACCAATTTACCGATTTCAACTACCCAATAAAGTGGTCAGAAATTGGCAATTTGGCCAATTTCATGCAAAATAAAAAAGATGTCAATTTCAAAATAGGGTCCAGAATAAACAATGCAGACATTCCTGGCACTAAAATAAAATTTTCTCTGTTCATTAGTCACATCTTTAGGCCCCTCTTATATTACTCTTGCTTTCTATTTTGATTTTTTATTCACACAAAAAATAGAAGATTTACTGTAATGCAGACTATTGCATTATTGTAAAAATGGTATAAATAATATCAGTGCACTTGTGTAAGAATATTAGACTCACCAGTTGACGTGTATTGGACAAATGGCGTGATTTGTGTCCTCTTGAACATTGGCAAAAATCGAACATTTTCACTACTTTGAGCTCAATTTCAAGGTCATTTTCATCATGAAACTAATCAAAATCATCTCTATTTCTGTAATATGTTTTCCATTCTATCAAATGAGACCATGAAAAAGAGAATACAGTGGTCCCTCGGTTTTCGTGCATCTCCAAACTTGAACATTTATGTAAGTGTATTTTTGTAAGTGCTGTTGCAAGTGTATTTTTGGGGGTCTGAAATAGACTAACCTACGTGACATTTTTTCGTAAGGAAGTAAATTCGTTCGGTAATGGCACTTGAGCAGCATTCTGGAACGAATTTTCGGCGAAAACCGAGGGACCACTGTACAATCATAAATACTATACGAAAATACACCTCAAAGTTGGCGTTTTAATCCAAAAACACAGTCGGAGTTTTTTTTTTCTCATTATGCACTGTGTGCTGCAGGATTTTTTTATACAGCGCACACTGACCACACAGACCCATTCTCTCATATGTGGGCCTACCAGCTTTCTCCCGCTTGATTTGAAGCCGCTAGAATTTTTGAGTATATAAACGTCTGAAACACTGGCTCGTAAGACGTATATATACGACCAAAACAGTCAAAGGGTTAATTACCTAATTTTTATATCATGCAGTAATGAACATTAAAATGTACTGTTCCATAACCTGTCAATATAGAGTAGTCAGTAAGAATTTGGATTAGTCTGCCTGAAATGCCTAGGCATTCTAGTGGCTTTCTTTGTAATTAATATTTTGTTATATGTAAAGCACACATTGTAAGCTTTGCAAGGAAATATGTAAACATTTTCATTTTCCCTTATGCAACTGTTGTATGAAAACAGTGGAAAAGTGGTAAAAACACCAAACATAATGAACAATGGCTCAATTGAAAGCCAACGAAAATGTTGAACACCGAAAAGAGGAATATCAAAATGGTATATAATACCGACAGGTTGGTAAGTAAGACACATAGGCAACAGTTAGGCATCTTTAATCCGAAATGTTTCGCCTACGGAGGAGGCTTCTTCAGTCGAGTACAGAAAGTAAGCAGGAGCAGTGGAGATGTGAAGACGATGTAATTAGTCCATCACCCTTAAAGTCGAAGATTTGAGGTTGTCTTTAACCCTTAAACTGTCCACACGTAGATATACGTTCACGTGCGTAGCTGACCGAACGTAGAGCTACGTTTTATTTTTCATTCCTTCAAATTTAGTGCGATAAGCCTGAGTCTCCTAGACATGAGAGAATGGGTCTGCGCCCTCAGTGAGCGCAGTATTAAAAAAATCTGGGACCACTTAGTACCTTGTGGGAGCACCAGTTCGATTGAGTACCAGCTAGAGCAAATAGTGTGGCAAACACCAGGGATTCAATGATGTTATGTCACATTAACACTCCCCTTATAAGAGGAAAGTAAAAATAGGTTAGATAAATACACGAGTGGCTGTGGGTGGGTGTGAGTTGGACCTGACTAGCTTGTGCTACTAGGTCTGATGCCATGCTCCTTCCTTCAGAGGATGTGACCTGACTAGGTGGGTCATTGGTCTAAGTTGGGGGGTGACATGGACCTGCCTTGCATGGGCCAGTAGGCCTGCTGCAGTGTTCCTTCTTTCTTATGTTCTTATGTACGTATTCGGCAGGCTGGCTGGCTTTGGCTGTCTCTGGCTGTCTCTCTATAACTCTATCTGTCTATATCTCTATCTGTCCATATCTTTGTGTCTATATCTTTGTCTGTCTATATCTTTGTCTATATCTTCGTCTGTCTATATATCTATCTATATCTATATGTCCTATATCTCTGTCTCTCTCTCACATGTACACATAAGTACAGTTATTATACATAGTGTAAATTACCTAGGATAACCCAAAAATTCCAGGCAAAGTGCTATACAATGCTTGTAGATATAATACATAATAAGCATGGAAACCCCTGGCAAGTAATACGCATCGTCACTTCTGCATCGTGTATAATACCTGTTGGCTTACGAGACACACTCTGAGACTGAGACAAGCAGACGGAAAGACATACACAGGCAGACAGATAAGCAGAGTTAGACAGACATAAGCAGAGCTAGACAAACAGACAGATAGATAGACACAGACAGATACAGATAGATAGACACAGACAGATACAGATAGACACAGATAGACAGACAGACAGATAGATAGACAAACAGATAGATAGACAGACAGATAGATAGACAGACAGACAGATAGATAGACAGACAGAGAGATACAGACACAGATAGTTAGACAGATAGATAGACAGACAGACAGATATTGAAAAAGAGAGGGTTCCCTCCAGCACTGCTGACATTTATCAAATGTCACTGGGCTGTCAAGAGTTATCTGACACTTGTCAACACACCATTCTTCAAGGAGTTTCATATATACTCCAGGATGTCTAAAACATTGCTGGGACCTATAAATACTTCATATATATTTATAGACAATAGTAAATGACCAAGGAAGGTGAAACTGTTCACCTGTTGGTGTGATTGTGACTATTTGAGTACTATTTCAGTACATAATATTAGTCTTAGAACAAAGATTGGCTATGAAATCACAAGAACTATTGTAAATTGTAATTATCAGAACATAAAAATTATATAAATTAAAATAAAAACTAGAAAAAAAAGTATATCGGCATTACTTCTGCAAGCGGCAGGACTTGATGTTGCCATCAGGTGAGCATCCTGTACCAAATTGGTGGGCTTATATCTCGGTAAGTACTGGCCCCAAATTTTTTTTTTAGCCTATCCTGTTTATAAAAATGTGCTCTTCATTTAAAAAAATGAATTTTTTTTTTCAAAATATTCGAAGCAGTACGCAGGTGAACGTATATCTACGTGTGGACAGTTTAAGGGTTAAGGGTGATGGACTGATTACATCGTCTTTACATCTGTACTGCTCCTGCCTACTTTCTGTACTCGAGTGAAGAAGCCTTCTGTGTAGGCGAAATGTTTCGGATTGAAGATGCCTGTATGTCTTACTTACCAACCGAAAAGAGGAGCTGTGTGTGTGGGGCCCTCCTGTATAATATTTTCTTGGGGTGCACTCTGTATTCTTTCTAATGATTATGTATACTTTTTTTATGCTCTTTTAGGTAGTTGAGTGTTGTCATATCTATTTTCAATCCCACAGTGAGAGTTTTGAGGAAATGTTCAAAACGGTGATGCATGCGAATCCAGTTATTGTTCTCCGGGATATTACCATTCAAGAACTTCGTTGTTTGATCAACTATATGTACAAGGGAGAAACTCTTGTTAAGTCCAGTGATCTTCCTGGACTCCTTAAGGCAGCAGCTCAGCTTAAAATTAAAGGTAAGTTCTAGTATAAGTTGAGATCAGAGAGAGAATAAGATACAGCCAATCATGAGGTCTGTTATTTTGTAATATGAGAAGTGAAAGTCTCTATAAACATTCTCAGCTGAAGTGTTTATTAGCCTGTAAGCCTGTAATATGAGTAAGGAAAGTAAATTTTGTTAAATATTCTGAAATGAAGTGACACTAAACATTCTTGGTAAGACTGCTAATGTTTTCTTTTTCTCGTGAATTCTGAGGTTTCAAACTGATTTTAATAACATTTGGTATTCTTTTTTACACCTATGCTCTCCTGTTTTTTAATAATTTTATTGGATGTTTAAGTTTTTGTTTCACTCGTGCATGGAAAGTTGCCCATACTCAGGTTCTGAAGAGTAAGACATACGTGCAACAGTTGGGTATCTATAGTGTTGATTGTTCAGCTCCATAGTCTGGAACAATGTTCCAGACTATGGAACTATTTTTCCAAGGTTGATGAACTGATAACATCATCTGCTACCACACCTGCTGCCTCTGTATTTGACTGAAGAAGCCTACTGTGCAGACAAAACATTTCATTCAACAGTAAAGATACCCAACTGTTGCACATGTCTTACTCTTCAACTTGTTGGTATTTTATACCATTTTAACTCTGACTGTTTCGGTCGTATATATACGTCTTACGAGCCACTGTTTTGGACGTATATATACTGTACTCACAAATTCTAGCGGCTTCAAATCAAGCGGGAGAAAGCTGGTAGGCCCACATATGAGAGAATGGGTCTGTGTGGTCAGTGTGCACTGTATAAAAAAAATCCTGCAGCACGCAGTGCATAATGAGAGAAAAAAACTTCGACCGTTTTTTTGGATTAAGACACCGTCTTTGAGGTGTATTTTCGTATAGTATTTATGGTTGTATTCTCTTTTTTATGGTCTCATTTGATAGAATGGAAAACATACTACAGAAATATAGATGATTTTGATTAGTTTCATGAAGAAAACGACCTTGAAATTGAGCTAAAATTAGGTGAAATGTTCGATTTTTGCAAATGTTCAAGAGTAAACAAATCACGCCATGCGTCCAATACACATCAATTGGCGAGTCTAATATTCTTTCACAAGTGCACTGATATTATTTATACCATTTTTACAATAATGCAATAGTCTGCATAACGGTAAATCTTCTATTTTTTGTGTGAATAAAAAATCAAAATAGAAAGCAAGAGTAATATAAGAGGGGCCTAAAGGCGTGACTAATGAACAGAGAAAATCTTATTTTAGTGCCAGGAATGTCTGCATTGTTTATTCTGGACCCTATTTTGAAATTGACAACTTTTTTATTTTGCATGAAATTGGCCAAATTGCCAATTTCTGACAACTTTATTGGGTAGTTGAAATCGGTAAATTGGTGGTTTCTTGCACTCGATCGATATAACAAATGGAGTTCTAAAGAAATAGCTATGAGTTTGGTCGACTGGAACAATGGAATTGGCCGAAACTAGGGATCAAAGTCGGCGAAATTGCCAATGCATATATATTGCCGAGATCACTAACTTCGTGAGAGCGTAACTCCGTACGTTTTTGATCAAATTTCATACTTTTAGTGTCATTACCATCGGGAAAAGATTCTCTATCATTTTATAAGAAAAAATAATTTTTTTTTTTAAATTTTGCAACAACAGGAGAGCACAAAATCGTAATAACACAATTGTAAACAAACCACGGTACGGGCCAGTGCATAAACCACTGGACCAGCTGGCTACAATAAGATTCATCCAGCTAAGTTTATTTATACACAGTATGGAGATTAGCATGGGCAACCACTGTGACCACAAATGCATTTGTGGTTGGATGAGGCTTATTGTAGCCAGCTGGATCAGTGGCTTATGGACTGGCCTGGAGTTTTACAACTCGCTTGCCATGAGTTCTAACCCCATCTGTTCTATTGTTCATTTTCAACATACTGTGGTTCTTCCTCAACACTGGCCAGTCTTACCTTGGTGGCCTCAGTGTCTTGACAAAGAACTCGCCAACTTATTTTTTTTTGCCTGAATAGCAGGGAGATTTGCCCTTTTGTCAAAATTTACTGTGACTTTTAGCCTCTGACTTTGAATGAATTGTTGACACAGTTTTTAACTGTAACTAATAAACTTTAGAAGTCCGATTACTATAAATTGTATTACAGTGGACCCTCGCTATTCCAACACTCCAAAACTCACCCTTTTATGTAAGTTTATTATTGTAAGAGCTTTTATAAGTGTATTTTTGGGGGTCTGAAATGGACTAACCTAATTTACATCATTCCTTATGGGAATAAATTCGTTTGGTAACAGCACTTGAACAGCATTCTGGAATGAGGGTGAGTTTTGGAGTGTTCGAATAGCGAGGGTCCACTGTACAGTGGTCCCTCGGTTTTCGCTGAAAATTCGTTCCAGAATGCTGCTCAAGTGCCATTACTGAACGAATTTACTTCCTTAAGAAATAATGTCACGTAGGTTAGTCTATTTCAGACCCCCAAAAATACACTTGCAACAGCACTTACGAAAATACACTTACATAAATGTTCGAGTTTGGAGATGCACGAAAACCGAGGGACCACTGTATATGAATTTACTTTTGAAGCTTTATTTAATGGTACAAAATTTGGGGTGGACTTATACAATGAACAAAAATGGCAAACATTAGATAAAGCCATGGTATTTTGTTTAATTGAAATCTTAAGCATGATCACTCGATACTGGTCTTCATCTGAGATTTCATTAAACCTACACAGGAGAGCCTTGCTTTACAGTGCTGCGCTTTACAGCGTTTTGCTAATTCAGCAGTTTTCAATTATACCCATTCTTAATTTATTGAAGACATCCTACAGTAAATGTATTCACCATTTGTTATAAGCTAAGGACAAAAATATTTTAAGGTAAGTAATGTGTGTACTGCATATGCATTTTTTTGGGCCTAGCTATATTGCTCACTTAATATATGATAGTGTAAACATGTTTTCAGGCTTTTATGCAGATTTGAAAGTGAAAAAAAAGACTGGTTCACTTTACAGCGATTTTTATTTTACAGCAGTAACCTAGAACATAACCTTTTGTATAAGCTGGGGGGGGGGGCCTACAGTGGCCTGGAACCTAAACTGCTGTATAAGCAAGGCCTTACAGTAGCCCAGAACCTAATCTGCTGTATAAGCAGGGCCCTACAGTAGCCCAAAACCTAACCTGTTGTATAAGTGGGGCCCTGCAGTAGCCCAGAACCTAACCTGCTTTATAAGTGGGGCCCTACAGTAGCCCAGAACCTAACCTGCTGTATAAGCAGAGCCCTCCTGTATATAAGGAAAATGTTTGTTGCACTCACTGGGCTAGTAAGATGCATACTGTACATACCTCATGCTCAGTTTAAGGGTTCAACTTCATGAAATTCCAGAATGTTATCAGTTACATACGTGGACCCCCGAGTTTCGTAAAAACTTCACTCCTGAAGTCTGCTCAAGTGCCATTACCGAACGAATTTACTCCCATTAAGGAAAAATGTCACGTAGGTTAGTCTATTTTAGACCCCCAAAAATACTTTTCCACAAGCACTTACAATATTATACTTACATAAATGTACGATTTCCGGGGTTTACGAAACTCGGGGGTCCACTGTACTTGGTTACAGTATTTAATTTCAAATTATTAATTATGTGTATCAAAAAGAATAGAAAGCAAAATACTGTTGCTGGAATAATTCACAAATAACCCACATTTTAGAGAGGAAGTTTTTCGTGATATTTTGATTCGTCCTGGACGATTATCAAGTAGTAACAGGCTTTTCTTAGTTGTGACTTGATATTTGTCCAGGACAAATCAAAACTTAGTTTGAAGTTCTCTAAATGTGGGTTATTTTGTGAAATAAACCATACCACGGGTGGGGTTAGAACCCAAGATCAGAGTCTCAAAACTCCAGACCGATGCATTAGCCACTGGGCCAGCTAGTTACAATAAGATTCATCCAAATAGGTATATTTATACACCTTCTTTCAACAAATCAGCCATATCCTACCAAAGCAGGGTGGCCCAAAAAGAAAAACAAAAGTTTCTCTTTTTAACTTTAGTAATGTATACAGGAGAAAGGGTTATTTATACACCTATGATGTATAAATATACACCAATTTCCTTGAATCCTTATGTAAATGTTACCTTGCTCACAGTTCAATAGTATGTTAGTTCATCAAAACCACTTACCTTTAACTCTGCTACATCTATAACCTTTACTGTTAGTAACGAAAGATGTATTTCTCTTAGCCCTTTCACTGTCTCTAATAGATCTACATGGTTAATGCCAGGTCACTCGTGTAAATCTACGCTTCAAGCACAGTGCTCTCACATATGCTGCAAGCAGTAAATTTTGTCAGACATCAATAAATGGGTGTGTGTGGTGAGTGTGCGCAGTATAATGAAGTCTTCCCCTGCTCGGTGCATGATGGGAAAAGCAAACCTCTGATCTTGTATGTACAGTGGACCCCCGGTGTTCGTCCTGCTCCAAACTCGCCCTTTTATGTAAGTGTATTTTTTTAAATGCTTTTGTAAGTGTATTTTTGGGGGTCTAAAAGGACTAGTCTACTTTACATTATTCCTTATACCTGGAGTATACCTGGAGAGAGTTACAGGGGTCAACGCCCCTGCGGCCCGGTCTGTGACCAGGCCTCATGGGGATAAATTTGTTTGGTAATGGCACTTGAACAGCATTCTGGAACGAAAAAATCACGAAAATCGGGGGTCCACTGTATTTGGTTAAAAATAGCTACTTTTAGGTATTTTCTAGGATGGGTTTTGTGGTTGTATTGGATGATTCTTGGTATCAGTTGATAGAATTTTAGCTGTATTGCTGAAATATACAGCAGATTTTTTCAGATCATTCTTATTGAATATATTTTACTATGACTTGGAGAGCGTATAAATCTGTAGGGGAAGGAAGGAGGGGTAGGGGGTCATCCTAGAAAAGGTTGGAGGGAGGAGGTAAAGGAGGTTTTGTGGGCGGGGGCTTGGACTTCCAGCAAGCATGTGCGAGCGTGTTAGATAGGAGTGAATGGAGACGAATGGTTTTTGTGACCTGACGAGCTGTTGGAGTGTGAGCAGGGTAACATTTTGTGAAGGGATCCAGGGAAACCAGTTAATTGATTTAGTTGGACTTGAGTCCTGGAAATGGGAAGTACAATGCCTGCACTTTAAAGGAGGGGTCTGGGATAGTGACAGCTGGGAGTAACTATTCTCAGCTGTCGTATCTGAGCGCCTCTGGAAAGACAGTGATTATGTATGAGTGTGGTGAAAGTGTTGAATGATGATGAAAGTATTTTCTTTTTGGGTCACCCTGCCTCCTTGGGAGACGGCCGACTTGTTGGAAAAAAGATGAATATCATTGATGTCTTACAGACATGTATGTAAAAAAACTATCTCATCACATTCGTATTAATTCAGGTTACTAGTTTCACTTCTAATGGAAGTTTTATTAGAAAATTTATTTTGAAATAAATAGATAATTTTAATATAGTATAAACGAAGTGTTCTTAGTACCGTGTTCCTTTTTATTTTTTCCTACTTCAGATGCATTAGATATTTTTTTTTAGCACACTGACCGTCTCCCACCGAGGCAGGGTGACCCAAAAGAGAAATGCTTTCACCATCATTCAAACTATCACTGCCTTGCCAGAGGTGGTCTCCCACAGAAGCGGCAGGATGGCTCAACAAAGAAGTGTTTATTCTTTTTTAAATTTAGTAATTTATACAGGAGGTGTTACTAGAACCTTGCTGCCAGCATTTAGTAATTTATACAAGAGAAAGTGTTACTAGCTCCATGCTCCCGGCATTTAGTAATTTATAAAGGAGAAAGTGTTACTAGCTCCTTGCTCCTGGCATTTAGTAATTTACAAAGGAGGTGTTACTAGCTCCTTGCTCCTGGCATTTAGTAATTTATACAGGTGTTACTAGCCCCTTGCTGCCAGCATTTAGTAATTTACAAAGAAGATGTTACTAGCCCCTTGCTCCTGGCATTTAGTAATTTATAAAGGTGTTCCTAGTCCCTTGCTTTTGGCATTTAGTAATTTATACAGGTGTTACTAGCCCCTTGCTTCTGCCATTTAGTAATTTATAAAGGAGGTGTTACTAGCCCCTTGCTCCTTGCATTTAGTAATTTATACAGGTGTTACTAGCCCCTTGCTCCTTGCATTTAGTAATTTAAACAGGAGGTGTTACTAGCTCCTTGCTCCCGGCATTTTAGTTGCCTCTTACGACACTCATGACTTGCGGAGGAAAAATTCTTCTCCACTTCCCCATGGAGATAAACCATTTACATAAAATATTATGGGTGAAATGAAAGTATGAAGGTTGAAAAAATGTTTTATTGTGCTATCACTAATGACAACTCTCACAATTGATGCAATGAATGAATAAATTTACAAATGACATCCCATTACTTTTCATCAAATATACTGATGCAATTTATGATTGATATTTTTTATTTAAAACATTAACAGGAAGAGACATTTTAAAAAAAAATATTGAGAGGGAGAAAAATATACAATTTTTTTTCTCTTTAAAGAATAATCTTGTAACTTGTATCCTAATTTTTTTTATTAACTTTGTCAATGCTGTACCTTGTACTAGAGTCATTAAATAAAACTATGTACAGTGGACCCCCGAGTAACGTAAAAACTTCATCCCAGAAGCCTGCTCAAGTGCCATTACCGAACGAATTTACTCCCTTAAGGAATAATGTCACGTAGGTTAGTCTATTTCAGACCCCCAAAAACACACTTCCACAAGCACTTACAATATTATACTTACATAATTGTACGATTTCCGGGGTATTCGTTACTCGGGGATCCACTGTAGTCTGTTTGCAAGAAATTCTGCCCATACTGTGTGCTTTCAAATTAATGTTCTCTACACATATGCTGCTATGTATGATAATCTATATAACTGTATTTGTGTACACCTGAATTAACTTACTTGTACCATGGTTTGAATTTTTTGTTTCAACAAACTGGCCGTCTCCCACTGAGGCAGGGTGACCTAAAAAGAAAAATGAAAGTTTTTCTTTTTAAATTTAGTAATTTATACAGGAGAAGGGGTTACTAGCCCCTTGCTCCCAGCATTTAGTAATGTATACAGGAGAAGGTGTTACTAGCCCCTTGCTCCCAGCATTTAGTAATGTATACAGGAGGTGTTACTAGCCCCTTGCTCCCAGCATTTAGTAATGTATACAGGAGAAGGTGTTACTAGCCCCTTGCTCCCAGCATTTAGTAATGTATACAGGAGAAGGGGTTACTAGCCCCTTGCTCCCAGCATTTAGTAATGTATACAGGAGAAAGTGTTACTAGCCCCTTGCTCCCAGCATTTAGTAATGTATACAGGAGAAGGTGTTACTAGCCCCTTGCTCCCAGCATTTAGTAATGTATACAGGAGAAGGGATTACCAGCCCCTTGCTCTCAGCATTTAGTAATGTATACTGGAGAAGGGGTTACTAGCCCCTTGCTCCCAGCATTTGGTAATGTGTACTGGAGAAGGGATTACTAGCCCCTTGCTGCCAGCATTTTAGTTGCCTCTTATGATACACATGGCTTACAGAGGAAGAATTCTGTTCCACTTCCCCCGATGGAGTTGAAATTACAGTGGTACCCCGAGTTTCGAACTGCTCCCAACTTGAACAATTATGTAAGTGTATTTTAAGTGCTTTTTGTAAGTGTATTTTTGGGGTTTGAAACGGACTAATCTAATTTACATTATTCCTTATGGGAACAAATTCGTTCGGTAACGGCACTCGAACAGCCTTCTGGAACAAATTATGTACGAAACTCAGGGTACCACTGTATTATTATTATTACAAATTCATCAGATACAGTACACAAATTTCCAGAATATTGACTTGCATAAAAAAATTTGACACAATATAAATGTTAATGTTTTTTTCTAGTACAGTAGCATTAATACATAAAAGTATATTATAAATTAAAAATAAGAACACAGAATATAAAGCAACCATGAGGCTGATTCTTCTCAGTGTCTGAGATTCTGTAGTTTAATTTAGATTCTGTAATTTGATTTAGATTCTGATTTCTTGAATGTTAATGGTGACAATGGTGATTGAATAAACTTGTATTGGCAATACAACTTCAGTTACATGTGGTTTACAATACAACTTCGGTCACATGTGGTTTACAATACAACTTCAGTCACATGTGGTTTACAATACAACTTCGGTCACATGTGGTTTACAATACAACTTGGGTCACATGTGGTTTACAATACAGCTTCAGT